>JAOTRH010401784.1:0-34999 GCA_034768845.1 Heliamphora exappendiculata
TAAGAAAATGTACACAAGGAGTAAATCAAGATAGTTGCTAAAAGAAGTGCAATGAAGCACAAACTATATTACACGGACTCGGATACGAGTGTCAAGTACGGATGTATATCTAAGGATCAAATATATGAGATTATTGAACTGACTTGGCTTAAAAATATTCAAAAATTAAACACGAGTGCGTGGAATGCAATGAATGAAGAAATAAGTCGAGGAGCAATTTACAAGGCAATGTTTCAACTTCAAATATTTATTGGTTTATACATACAGATTTCTCACCTTTGACATTTGTTTTTATTTTTAATAGTTTTGTTGCACATAATAACTATACACCATATATTTGGTTTTAGTAAATTCTCTTTGCTCTTCGTCTTTCTCTCATGGCTGAGAGAGCACAGCCATGTTCGGAAAAAAAGTAGTCGCACCCGATACATATTCCATATATGTATTGGGTCGGGCCGACATGGGTATGTCGCCAAAACGAGTGAATTCATGTAACATAGATCATAAAACAAAACACAAACTGTGGGTAAACTACCGATTCCCTCGAAACTGATCAATATAAGTGCATCCCCACTGATTTCCACTATGCAGGTTTCAAATAATTGATGAACTTGAAGAAAAGAAAAAGAAGAAAAGAAAAACCCACTTCAAATACGGAAGAGTCATGTTCTTGATCAGAGATGGATTCTTTGATACAAATTCCTTCCACTCTTCTTGATCAATCTGTCCATCAGCTTTTGTATCTGCCTCTTTAAATGTCTGTAAGAAATGGAAGATACTTAGGAGTATATAACAAGCACAGAAGGCAGGGATAGGGCCAACACCATCTGAAAGAATTAGATCAGATTCATGTAGAAGGGCCAACACCATCTCCTTCAACTGTCAAACAACACAAGATTATTAGCATCACATAGAGGTGCAGCGGTTTTGAAAAGAAACCCTTACCACCATGGAGAGATGATGCTTTTCTATTCTACGTCCACCATTTAAATAATTTGTACAGGCATATAAATCTACCAATATGCATTTTATATTTTGAGGTGCATGATATTTTATAGTTAAAATTATGAATATTTGTAGTTAAAGTTACAAAGTATTTGAAAGTCAAATCAAAAGTTGTGATTTTTTTTTTTGTATTTTTAATTAAAAATTTAAATTGAATTTAAAATAAATTATTTTGTAACTTAGTTTTTAAGTTAGTTTTTTTTAAAATTAGTTGTCTGGCTAAAAAGTTAACTTTTTTACTTTTGGTTTAAAATAAACACTTTTATTATTCTATATATTTAATATTAACAATTATATGTGAAAAATTTCATTTGTAAATTGATATGCACTAAACGATTTAATTAAATCGCTAAACGCCGCAGATAAGAAAAACAAATCAACCAAGCAAACAGAGAATAAACAACCACAATCACATCGGGAGTCGACAATTTTTACGTGAAAAATTCTAATTCGGGTAAAAATCACGAGTCTACATCGGGTCTAGGAAAAACAGACACTATAATAAAGTATTGGTTACAAGAGAATCTTACAAACTGACATTAACTCCACAACCTATGGTAGCAAGCCTACTACTGTCGAATCTACGTATACCAACTATGTGTTTGACTGCTGCTGGAATCTACCATCGGACTTCAGATATTGAAGACAACTACCTCCAGATTTTAAATTCTTGAGAATCCACTCAAGAGACTCAACGAACACGCTAGAACATTGAAGATTTGATTGGCTTGATGATATTTTGAAGACGCAAAAAAAGCTAAATGATCATCAAGTCTTGTTGACTGGCTTTAGAGCTTGTAAATCACTTCTTCGATCCTTTCACCGGTAGCTAGGTATCATAAAATAATAAGGAGTTGTCCCAACAAAATAACCATAGTTGCCTATTTATATTAAGCTGCCAAAACTCTAATTGCAGCACTTAAAATCTAGTCTACGCGCACAGAACTGCTTGATTGGTCTTTTAACTGCTCGATCGACCAAGTCACAGATGCAGTATATTGTTGTAGACATGAGATACCGAGAGCTTTGTATGACCGCTCGATCGGTCTGTCGAGCAGTTTGACACTAATTGCAGTTTTTCGACGTGTTCAGCTCCTATTTCGTTGCACTGCAATATCAAATCATAACTCTAAAAAATCAAGTATTAAAATATCAACAAATAAAATATAAATAATTTAAAAACTAATTTGGTACAGATTTGTCAAATAAAAAAATGAATTAGACCATGGTTAAAATTCCTAACAATATGTAGTTGGTAGTAATAGTAAATAAATTATAAATAATGATATTATTATATTTTAAAAGTGGTGAGAGTTTGAATAGAATATTTTAGACATTTATGTTTTGATTTGACTTTTTAACTTTTTGATATTTTTAATCAAAAAAACTAAAAAAACCAAAGTTGCTACTGAGGGCCGTAATCACTAAAACCTTGAGTTTTCAAAACATCTCACACAAACCTTAACAAGTGATTGTAGGCACCTAATAATAAAGTTTTGGTTGGCAATTATTTTAAAAGTACTTTTTTTTTAATGTGTTTTTAGTTAAAAAATTAAATTGAATTTAAAGTAAGTTACTTAGTAAATTAAATTTTAATAAATTAACATTTTTAAAATTAATTAATTAAATAAAATATTAGCTTTTTGATTTAACTCAAAAATCTACTCGGCAAGGAAAGAGAGATAGTTGTGTCATCACCTAGTTTTTGTTACTACTACTTATTATGTATCGTTAAGCCTATGATATACTGATAAATCTCCTATTCGTTATGAGTCAAGAGAAAACTTATGGCTGTCAACATTATGACCACAAGAAACTAGGTCTTACTATGGATAAGAAACTCTATTCGGTGGTTCTAGATCCTGATCTGCTGGATTTAGTGCTCGTACTGGTTTGGAACTGGACCAAGGGAGACACATACTATACTAGTTGAATTAAGGATAGGCTGGGGGCATATAAAAGCATCTGCTTCAATGATTCTACTTCAACTAGTTTTTTTAAAATTGGTTGATTGAGTAAAAAAATCAGTTTTTTGGTTTTTAATTCAAATTGGACCGTTTATCTTTTTATATAGTTAAAAATATAATGAAAAATTGAACTGAGTATTCTAGAAAATAGTGTTTTGATTTAATTTTTAAAATTTTTAACTTTTTATATTTTTTTTCTAAATAAAGTATGTTAATTTTTTTTTGACATTTTTAACTAAAAAATAAAAAATACGAATAGCCAATAAGAGTCAAGTCACATATATATTAGAACCATGCACTTAATAATAATAGATCACATAGCTATATTTATATTAATTTTAGAAAGATATTAACGTGATATTTTTTTCATGTGACAACTTAAAAGGTTAAATTTTTTTTTAATTTAATAGTTGAAAAGAATATTGTAAGTGAGAAGAGGGAAAAAAATGAGCATAAAAAAGAGTATAGTGTGTTTGTGATTGTTTTTTTGGGTTTTTAAGATGAAGAACTCTACTTTTAATTTAGTTAACATAATTTTTAAAAAATTTTAAAATTGCAAGTAAATTATTTTTTATTCTTTATTATTACTCAAAACTAATATTTAAATTATATTACATTATATGGTGTCTTTAGGTAGGGGGGGCGCTAGAACTTTTATTCAGATAGAGTGTATCAAAAATAGTAATTGCATTATTTTAATAATTAAATTAAAGAGTTATTCCAATCATTCTCTTAAAATATTTCTCCATAAGTTAAAATTTAATGGTAAAATATATTATTAAATATACAATCACAATCATCAAAATTTGATATTCAAATAAAAATTTTACAGAAAAATATACAATTATAATTAAAATTCACAAAAATCATAACAAGAAATACACAATCAAAAAATTGATTATTGAAACTAGAAGAGTATAAGATAATTTTTACTAATCAAATTGATACCAATTTAAACAAATTTTTACACATAAATCAGTATTTATCAATAATAGATAACAAAAAAAAAAAGGAGGATTTTCTATAATTTAAGAAAACAATTTAAGGGGAGAAAAATTAAAAATTGTTAAATTTTTTAAAAATATAAATAAATTTTAACAAAAATTTAGCAAGGGCATGGATCCTCTTAGGACCTATGCCTTTAGCCACGGATAATATATTAATCAATCTCTGTTTGGACAAATGTTGCTTATTAATTTATTTTTGCTTATTTTAGTTTAAATAACATAGAATTTAGCTTATTGGTTTAATTTTTTTTTTTAAATTTTTTTTTAATATTTTGATCAAATTTTTTTACTTTTCTGGCTCGTCTCAATAGAAGGAATCTAAAAAGTATAATAGTTTGACTAAATGATAAAAAAAATACACTAAAAATAAAAAATCTATAATCTATAATTAGCCAAGAAGTCAAAATTTTCCATTCAAGGCCAATATATAACTAAGATACAGTACAAAATGAGTGGTTCTAAAATAATTGAAAAATTATTCAGTGATTAAGAAACATTAAATCAATGTATCAAAATAATGTGTACCTTTAATAAAAGACGTGCTTTGTATTCAAATTTTTAAAAATTAATTTTGCATTAAAAAATAACTACTATTACATGTCACTATAATTTTATATTATAAAAAATTATGACACAATTATTAGTTAAACATACTTACATCAGTACATTAACATAACACAACTAGCAATTCATCGTAACTAAAATCACTTTGAACATAAATATTTTTTTTAGGCTTGTTCTTAGTTTAAATTAAATGTAGCGAAAAAGATATATGTAAATTAAATTAATATATAAAAATTAATTTTTTTTAAAATTGTATGTATGTATATATGTTAAAAATATATTTTTAATCAGAGATAAGAAAAAAATTAAATTTAAAATAAAAAGAAAAAAAAGAAAAAGTTAGATTTACAATGAAGAGAGAAAAAAAAAGAGTTTCAAACAAAAGCAGAGGAAAAATACTTGGAGAGAGAAAAAAAGAAAATATTGCTATATATGACAAATATCAACTTAAAGTGAGGAGAGTGAGTAAACCTAGAGATGGGAGAAAAGGCCAAATTTTTAGAGTGAGAAAGCCTAGAGTTAGGGGAAAAGGCCAAATTTTTAGATTAGGGGTTTGTTTGGCAATTTGATTTTAAATTAATTTTTTTGTATAGTTATTTTGAGTTAAATAAATAAAAAATTTATTTAGTAAATTATAGGGGTGATTTTAAGTCAAAAAAATAAAAAAATAGACTTAAAACCACTTTAAACCAAAAGATAAAAAGAGAAAAAAAGCAAAAAGCTTTAAGTAAGAAGGAACAAGTTAGAATTCAAAAAAAAAAAAAAAAAAAGAAAGAAGAAGTTATAATATTTTAAAATTTATTTTGACATAATTTTTTATTCAATATTGATCATGTTGGATAGATTTCAACAAGTAAAATTTTAAAATAAAATTTTTATAAAAAATTGATGTATAAAATAAAAATTATGATATTTTTAAAATATATATGAAAAAAACTTTATATAAAAAAGCAAAACGATTAAAAAGACTAAAAGCGAATAAGCAAAAAAGGTAAAATGTCTAAGTTAAGAAACAAGATTTAAATAATACATTTAAGCTATAAGTAAAAATGTAAAAAATTTAACTTAAAATCAAATTTTCAAACGAGGCCTTTGTAATAATTTATTTGGCATCTTTGAGAACCTTGACTTTTTTATAATAGTAAAAATTTTTAAATTGTAGTATTTAAAATTTTTAAAAGGTTTAATTTTTTTTTATACTTTTTTTTATAACTTATTTATAACAATAATTTATTTACTTATTTAATTTATTTTTACATTTAGAGAACTTTTTTTATCGTTGAGTCATGCTCAACTATTCATCTCCACTCGTGGAGAGAGCCAAACAAACAAAATATTTTGATTAAAATATAAAATAATATTTAAAAGAGACAAAAATAAACTAATAAGTTAAATTTTATATAGTTTATTTTTTTTCTTAGTTAATCTTTTTCGTCATTTGATCAATTTATTTTTTTATTTTTTCGATTCAACTCGTCGAGATAATTCAAAAAATACAGAACTTTACTATAAGAATAAGAAAAATCATAAAAAAATAAAAAAAAAACAAAAAATTTATTAGCCCAAACAGGGCTATAATATTTTTAATTTTAAAATTCAACTCTATTTTTTTATTGAAAAAACAAATTATAGTTATAAATTTTTTAAAAAAAAATTCAAATTAAAAAGCCAGACGTTTTAGACATGCTAAACGGGCGATATTAATGCTAGAGAGGAGGATCAGCAGCAATTGTGGTCAAATAAGCAATCCCCAGTTGGTGCCTTTTGGGTCACTTTCGTCACCATTTTCCTTCGTTTTTATATACTTTTCAACAACGTGTTCCATTTTCGCTTACCCATTTGGACGCATTCCAACATCTCCTCTCACGTATCAACACAAGAAGATTAAATGGGTCATAGTTTGGCAACTGTTCCTTATTTTCAGCAGCCTACCTCACGGCATGAAAGAGAGAGAAACATAGAGTACTGATCAGTCTCTGTCTGTCATTTCTTAAAAAATAAAGAATAAAAAATTGGCAAAAAAAATATTTCAGTTAAATTGTTTAACATTTTTTTAAAAAATAAACTATTTTTTAAAATTTTTTTAAAGAAAGAAAACTTATATATATTCTAAAAACTCTAACGATATGTTAAGACCGAGGGTATCCAGGAGGGATCAAATTGTATTAAAAAACACCAGAGGCCACCCTTTTCAACTTCTGCCTTGTAAAATAAATAATTTTACATTTATATTGTGGAATTGGGACTATAAGTCGAAGGGATAAAAAATTACTAATCTCTCTCTCTCTCAATTAGGATTTTTTTAGGGGAGGTGGTAGCGCGGTCCTTCCTTGAATATTTCGTTCTTGTTTTTCTCTTTTTTTTTTAATTTTTTATTTATTCAGTATTTTTTTCTTCTTCCTCTATGTTTTGTCCTTTAGTTTTAGTTTTATTCTCAACAGTTTTTTTGTCTTTCATCAGTGTTTTATTTTTCTTTTCTTGTTTTTGATGACCGAATGACTATCTTCTATCAAGACAAAGTTTTGATCCAACAAAGACAAAGTTTTGATCCTAACAAGCATCTGTTTTCCAACAATGACTCTTGGTGCTCATGACATGGAAGTTGAAACATTACTCTGCTATTATATTTTTAAATTTAATTTCAGATTTGTTCGCATACTATAATTTAAAGCTATTTATCACGTTTTGTCACATTGGACCACCATTTCTAATTAAGTAAAATAGAAGTGAAGGCAATGGTCATTTTGGGGAAAGTTGAGAAACTTAGCATATGAGGCTTTGTTTTCTTTATCTTTTTGATTTTATGTAATGTTGAATCCTCCTATGAGTTTGTGTTCTTCTCTATGGAGATTTGATGTACTTTCTTGTGAAGGTTATTCCATCGGTTTTGTTGTGATAGTTTTTTACTCTTTTTTGGAATTATTTTTTTTTGACGATATACTCTTTTGTTTAATTAATTTTTGATTAAAAATATATTTAGGTCTAGTGTTTCTTTTTCGTTCAAGAAAAATTTCTCATTCATGCTATTGATAAATAATAATATTAGGCCTCCATGGTGTTATTTGTATCAGGCTTCATATTATATCTCATGCTTATTTAATGACACAAATTTTTTTTTTTACAATTCTTATCTTATTATTTATCACACACTAATCAAACGTGAATTAAATTTCTGACTATCCACACAATCAATCAATTTCATAATCCCATTGTATTAAAAAATAGAATAAATTACATTTACCTCCTATGAGGTTTCTGACAAAAACAGATACACTCCTTGTAATTTTTAAAACAACACTAACATCCCACCTGATTTAGTTTTGCATCAAATTAGTCCAATAATCAAATTTTTGTTACTACTTAACGAAAATTCACCAAAACTACCTCCAAAATCACCTCCCAAAACCACCGCCGCCAGTCATCTACCACCGTCACTCAAAAATTACCACCACCGCCGCCAGTCATCCACCACCACCTCCAAAAACCACCACCGACAGTCGTCCACCACAACCGCTGCCCAAAAGTTACCACCAAAACCAGCCTCAACACCACCACTGAAACGCCGACAGCAGTACGAACGCCATATTTGGGTTCTTGGGTGGTGGTTCGTGGTGGTAGCGTGTGATTTGGGTGGTTTATAGAGAGAGAGAGAGAGAGAGAGAGGAGGGCAGCAGAGACCGACAGCTGGTCGCGGTGGTGGACAGCGATGGGTGGTTGGTCTAGGTAGGGCGGCGCAGCGTCGCTCTTTCTTCTCCTCCAATGAGAGCGCAAGCTTCAGAGAAAGAAACAAGCTTCAGAGAAAGAAGCAAGCTTTTGATTTTGAAGCTACTGTTTGGGCCCCAAAAATGAAGAAGAAGGTGCGACAGCGCCCCTCCATTGCGCCACCACTGCAGCCTCACCAAGCCACTGCCACCGTCGGCGCCGCAGCACCATCTTGCCGCCTCCCTCTCCTTACTCTCGCAAGCCACCGGCAACCCCTTTCCACCCCTCCCCCTCACCAGCCACACGAACGTTAGATCTGGCAACACCCTCTCTCTCTCTCGACCTTTCTCTCTCTCGATCTCTCTCTCCCTATCTCGCTCTATATATATATTGTAGAGGATCAGGATTGGAATTTACTATTTTCGTCCAAGCTGGCTGAACAATTAGGGGCGGATTCCACGTGTGCCTGCACAATAAAAGGGTGAAATGCCTACCGGTGCCTTTTTACCGATGGACCCTCCAACGATCAAGTCAGGCAAGTGACTTAGAGAGAGAGAAAAGAACTTGAGATGGTAATTTGGCAAGGTTTCTTCTAGTCAAAAGAGAGCATACATTTTCCTTATGGTTTGTTGGTTATTTATAGGAGAAAATATACTTGACCCGCTTCTGGGGGCCGACCTGACCTAAGTAGGTCGGGTTGTCCTCTCTCTAATCAAGACATAATTGTCATTCTGGCAGTGACTTGTCACAACTATTACCATTTCATGTCTTTCTGTAAGTTCCTTGTTTTTCAGGTGGCCTATATGCCCTCAATCCCTGTTGGGGTAGGTTAACCTTCCCTGACACTCAGACTCTAGGATTGGTTCAATTGCTACTGTCATTTTATCATGAGTACTAACTCTTGATAAGCGTATCACATGCACATATACCTATGTATTGGGCCCCAAGCTCGGCTTTCGAGGTCATTCAACACCTGTTACTCGGCCACCTCTTCTAGAGCTCGGCATGCTCAGGTCGAGCATGTCCTACTCAGATCTAGCATGTCCTTCTCCGGTCTAGTATGTCCAGCTCAGGCCTAGCATGTCCTCTTCAGGTGTATGTCATGTTCAGGTCTAGCACGCCCTACTTAGGAATAACACGTCTTGCTCTGGTGATACCGTATTATGCTTTACATGGTATCCATCTGTGCATGATCAATATCCGATCTCTCTCATATATATATTCTCTCTCCCTTTCACCACGGCCACACTCGAGCGCTAAGCCACCACACCACCGCCGCACACACCATCACCAAAGATCATGAATCGCTGCCCAAAAATACCACTGAAAATCACCTTAAACCACCGAGCCACCATGAACCACCACCCAAGGACGTAGATCTAGCGTTCGTGTTACCGGATCTTGGGCGGCGATGGTGGACAGAGATACAGAGAGAGGGGTCAAGAGAGAGAAAGGGAGATGACAGAGAGATAGAGAGTGACTAAGAGAGAGAGAGAGAGGGAGTGTCTGATTGTGGTCGAATCTTGGGCGGCGGTGGTGGTTTTTGGTGGTGATTTTGGGTTAATTTTGGTTAGTTTTTCGTTAAATAGTAACGAGGATTTAACGGTTGGACTAATTTGATACAAAAACTAAATTAGAAGGAAGGTTAGTGTCGTTTTAGAAACCGCATGAGGTGTATACGTTTTTGTCAGAAATCTCATGAGAAGTTAGTGTAATTTACCTTAAAAAATATGTTGGACCCACAATGTTACTACTTATCATTTCTATCAAATCCAATTACATTCATAATATCAAATGAGCCTTAATTTTTTTTGAATAAAATAACTATAATACCCACAATTGAAAAGTCAAACTCAACTCCCACGTATAAAAAAAGTATATTATTATCTCAAATACTATAATTTAAAATAAAAATATCATCATTTTATATATTTTAACAAAAAACTAAAAGAATTATCCAAAAAAAATATTTCAAACAATTTAATTTTTTTCATAGAAAAAATTAAATCTATTAAAAACTAAATTTTGAAACATTTCAAACATGACCGAAAGAGAGAGGAGCATGTGGTCTTCTAGTCGGCATACATCTGTACCCCACCCCCTACTGCATGTAAGACAATGGTGTTGTCTGTCTTAGCTATTGAAAATTATTTTTATTTTTTATTTTTGAATTTTTTAAAATTTTGTATAGTTTTTTATTTTGATGACCTTTTTCGTCAAAAATATTTTTTTTTGCTCTTTTAGATTTTTTTGTTATTTTTTATTTTTCTAATTTCTTGCTAGGAGATTATTCTAGAATATATAAAAGTTTGAACTAAAATTATAAAAATAAAAGAAATAACTATTTGGAATTTTTTTTTTGACAAGCACTATTAATTAGAACATACAAAGTCAATTACAAAAACTAAAAAAATTGTATTCTACCTATTCATATGCCTTGGAATTCGCAAGCACAAATGAATAATTAAGATCTAATTTTTATAATTGATCTATAAATGAATAACTAGTCACATGCAATTTTACTTGTATGCAGCATGTGTTTTTTTTTTTTTATAAATTTGTTGTGATGAGAAAAATAAAAAAAATATACTGATTTAGGCTAAAGTTGAGAAAAGCTAACTAAACACGAAAAAAGTTGGAACAAGCTTTATTAAATAACGTTTGTCGTATTAACTGAATTTAAAAAAAACAAAAACTTGATCAATTATTTTTAATTTTTTTGATTCGTCGTAACTAGAGTAATCTAAAAAATATAATCATTTGAATTAATGCTTAAAAAATTTATTAAACACAACTGTATTAAAAAAGCTACATCAAACGCACAATATAAGATCTTATAAACAAACTTCAAATACATACACTTATATGCAAATTACATTTATCGAGCAAATCTAAATTTTATGCGTCTCGTGAGCGCTGAACATGAGATTTTCAATTAAAAACTATCTCATATTTGAGATTCTTTATTCATTAAATTTCTAATAGCAATTCTGACTGAGAGATTGTTGTATTTTGACTATTTTTTTAATTAGTTAAATTTAACTAATTTAACTAATTGGCTCTTCAAACAATATAAAGCTAATTTTTTTAATTCTACCATAACATTTACTATCAAACGTTGAATAAATTGTCTTATCAAAAAAAAAAAAAAACGTTGAATAAATTGTGAAGTGTTAAGATCAAGTGTCAATAAAAGTATGTTGCGGATGGCATTTAGTCAAATGGTATGTTTTTTTTTTTTTTTTTTTCATTTTTTGAACTTTTTATTTTTTGATTTAAAATTTTTATTTTTTTGATTCTTTGTGATAAAATAATTTTAAAAATATGGTCATTTAAACTAAAATTTAAAGGTCTTTAAGTGAATTTTCTGGTCTTGAACCCTTTTTCATTTTTAGTTTTTTTAATTATTAATTTTAAAAAATCTAAAATATGTGCTTGTTTAGATGAATATTAAAAAGACTCAATAGAATCCAAAACAAAAAGCACATAAAAAACTACCCAAAACGAAGGCATTACATTTTGTTTTGTTAACATTCTAAATATAAAAATAGGAATGGTTATTTTATTTATTGACAACTAAATAATAGAATGAAAATAAATATTTCATTCCATTTTACTTTACGGCTGCGTTTTGACAAAAAATATTTTTTTAGAAAATATTTTTTTACCTTTTTTGGTGTTTACTACGATGAAAATTAAAAATTAATGAAAAATATTTTTTAAATTAATGAAAAATAAGTTAATTTGGTTGGAAAACGATTTTCATTTTTTTATGATGAAAAATAATTTTCACCCCTTACCATCACACCACTGTCACCACGGTCAGCACTACCATTCTATCACCAACACCGTCAACCTAAGATTCAGAGGGTCTAGGGTTCGGGAGTCCGTATTCCCGTGTTTATAGAGGTTTGAGTTTTAGGAGTCCCAAAAGCCCTGTTACACATATTTTGAAAAAAATAATTTATTAAAATTAAATTTCTTTTACTTTATTTAAAAAATTCAAAATTAATCATCACGTTTTTCAATATTTTTAATTTTAAAAAAATCATCTTTAAACGTGTTTTTATGTAACAAAATAAATTTTAAAATTTTCTTCTAAAAAAATTAATTTTAATCAAAAAAATTAATTTTTTTCTCGTTACAAAAACAAATAATTGTGAATTAATAGAATTAATTAAACTGATCAGAATAAATAAATCAAAATAAAATCATTTACGCATTTAAATAATTAAATGTATTAAATTTTAGCTTTCATGATCTATTTAAAACTTTTTAGTCAAAGAATTTTTATTCATCCAAAAAACTTGTAATTCTATCAAAATTAAGATTCTAATCTTTTAGCCGTGTTAGAACAATGCAGTCAATCAGAAACCTTGTAACAATTAGCAACTGTAAATCACAATCCCACTGAAACACTGTAGCCATCGTCTGAAAGACTGTAGGCACCGCCTGACCATGCACCACCGCTACCCCACCGCGTTGGGCCACCGTGTGCACCACGGATCGTGCGCTATGCTTGCTAGGGCTTTTCACACAGCTTTATGATTCGAACGCAATAACTTGATTATGCTGTTTCTTCATGATGAAAAAAATAATCCAGGATGATTTTGCTATTTTGATTATAGCCATGTGTAACACACATTTTTCTTTCAAATAATGAATAAAGATCCATGCTTCTGCACATTCCAAAATTGGTCTTGAAAACAAAAATTATCAAGAAAATTGGCAAGGCGTGGATCAAGGCGTTGAAATTGCCTACCTTCTTTATGGAATCCCACAACATCAGCTGTGCATCACGTGGCAGTAGTAAGCTTCGCCGCAGGTTCATGTTTGGACCAATGGTCGATCATTGTTATCACATTCTTTTTTCTTTTTTTTAATAACAACTTTTTTTTCTATTAATAAAAAAAGAATACAACAGTCGGATCACAAATGGTTAAAAAAATGACAAAACGGTACAATAGCCTTTTACAAATTTTTAATAGGTCATAAAGACATCTAAAATCAGCTGAAACCCAAAATATCGTACTTGTCGACGACGTCCACCGGAGGAGAAGCGGCAATTACATATTCACCGTACTTTCTCTGAGAATCTGACCAAAAAACACCCCGAACTCTCATTGTGAGAAAAGAAAAAGCCTGCACCATCGATGGGAAGACAACCCCCATACAAGGAAAATGTGTATAGAACACCAAACAGATATAAAAAACAAAGAAAAAATAAAATAAAACAAGATAGACAAATATCGATATAACAAAAACACAAAAGAAAAATGAGCAAGACACCTGGCTAAACGAGATGGCGAACCACTACGGAGCACATCTAGCCAATCTACGGTGCAGATCTGGTCGAAGCACCGCTGTCGGAGTAGATCTGACTAGAAAACCACGCGCATAACAGATTTAGCCGTCGTAACATTCCGTTAGAGTAGATATGCCCAATACACGCACAAAAAGTGCAATATATTTATATACCGAGAAAATCATGAGAGAGATGGGGGTTGGGATGGCAAATTTACTGGTAAGAGAGAACGCATAGAAAGAGAGAGAGAGAGAGAATAAAACTATTTTAAAGAAGGATCTTAAATTTTGTTATCACATTCTCGACCGAATGAAATTGCCGCACCTTTGTTCTATTCAACCCCTTGTTCTATTCGATATTTCTATAAAAATTAAAATATAAAAATTAAAAATTAAAAAATAATTCTTTTTACATTGATCTTATACATCTGAAGAGTTCACAATCATTCTACCACGATCAAATTTCGTGGTAAAAAAAAAATATTTAATAATCAATAAACTTTATGTAATGAAACATGCAAAATAATGATCATTAAAAGTTAAAATTAAATAGCCTGCAAAATAAAATTAGCTCATTCTAAATCTATTCGAGTCCATGATTCAAATCATACATAATCAAAAACGATTCTGATACAAATCTAAAAGTTATATGCATTTGGGCTAATGTTGAACTTTTTTTTATACTAAAAACGAAAAAAATGTATATGGTATATTTTACTCACGGTGTTGAAGCTAAAAATATTATTTTATAAATGCTTACATATTTTTAAAAAAATAAATTTGTATAACAAAAGTTATGATATTTTTTAAAATATAAAAAAATTATGTAAAAAACAAAAAAGGTAAAAGCTTTTGAATTAGAAAATAAGATTTTTTGACATTTTATAAAAAGCAAAAAATATGACTTTAAGCTTGCTTAAAGCGGATTGGGCAAACGAGGCTAAGACACCTAGCCCAAATAAAATTCTAATCTTAATGAAAATCAAATTTTGGACTTATAATATTACTCAAAATATTAATACAATTAAATTAAATTTTATCCAAAGAGTTGCCAATCATAATTAAAACTTTAGAAATCTAGCAAATCCTAAAGGCATGTGCCTAAGAAAGAAATGCAAAGTGATGTAAAAATATAAGATATAATAATAATAATCGTATAATTGATAGAATATAATAATTGTATAATTGATAGAATTGAAACGAAGAAATTGTAGACATCACTTTCTGAATTTGTTAAAATTTAAATGATTCTAAGTTCGTTTGGCAATTTGACATTAAATTGATTTTTAAATTTAAGTCACTTTAAATTAAAAAATTAAAAAAAAAAATTTGATTAAAAAAATAATGACTTTTAAGCCACAAAAAAAGCAAATAAGCTCAAAATAAAATTGCATGGTTGTCCTTAAACTTAAATGAGTTGTTGTATGATTGTTTAGTTAGAATATGTCTAATTTTATATGTAAAAAAATAAAATTAAAAATTATTATAAAAAAAATTATAAAACTTAAAAGTAAATAGATTAAAAATTAAAGATTAAAAAATAAAATTTTTTAATTTTTTAAATTTTAAACTAAAAATTAAAAAATTAACTTTAAACCGATTCAAACCCGACAGACAAATGAAGGCTATAAGACTATGCTACCCATTGAAATACTTTCCAAAATATCTAAAGAATAGATTTCAGCACTTTTAATGAAAATTATAAAAAAACACCATAACAACTAGCGACGGAACCAGGATCTTGATTGGGGAGAACATGATTTTTTTTTTCTGTAACTAATAAAATGTAATATCTTAAACCATAAAATAAACAAATTATTTATATTCAATAAAGAAAAACACATTAGTATTAAAGATAAAACTCTTTTGTAAACAATAAAAAGCATGCGTCTTTCAACAAAATAATTGGAAAAAAACTAAAATCTCACTTCCTAACTTGATCATTTGTTAAAGTTGAACTCGACACTATTTTAAATTTTAATAAATATTTGACATCGATTTTAATTTAAATTTCATAGCAATTTTTTTATACAAAATGAATAACATTTAAAGTAAAACTAATAACGGCCTTTTAAAAATTAGGATTTTTTTTTTAGCTTTTCAAATTAGGAAGTAAGTCATATATATATATATATATATTAAACATTTTTAATTTTAAATTTGATATTTTTTCTTTCTTTTATTTCAAATTCAATTTTTTTAATCTTTGATTAAATATATATTTTTAATATATGTGAAAATCACCTATTTTGTTACTTTTAATTTAAATTAAGTACATGTTTAATGAAAATATTTTGACTAACTATCTTAATAATTAAAAAGACTATTTCTTATTTAAATTAATTTTATAATTAAATTATATTCAAAGTGCCTATAAACACGAATAATTATTAGTATATATAAAATGGCTTTGTATAGGACCAGCCCTAAGGTTTTAGGGGCTTAGGCGGAATTTTGAATTGGGGTTCTTATAAATTTGTATGGATAAAAATTAAAAATAATAATAATTAATTTTAATTTTTTTTACATAAATTCAACAATGCTTTTATTAAGATGTTATTTTTGTGTTTTTTAGTCTTTTTACTTATTTTTTGTGAAAAATGCAAAAATTTGAACATATTTGATACCTTGTATTGTTAGTACTTAATAACTTGTGTATTTAAAGCTAGTTTTTTTTTTATTTTTAGAATTGTTATTTGGTCAGAAAAAGAGACAAAATTTTTGACTTTTTTTTATAACCAAATAACCATTTTATGTTTGAGAAGTAGAAAAAATTATAAGTCATAAAATTTTTAAAAAACTAAATAATTTATAGATACAAATATAAAAAATAAAATAATTTCATCAAATGTCAATTAAGATTTATTCTCCTCACATTTCATTCAATAATATTTTTACAAATAATTCATAAATTTAGAAAAAAACAATCTAATATTTTTAAGTAATTTAGCACTTTTACGAACTTTTTCTTTTTTCTGAATATTTTTTTTAAAGAACTAGATCTAATTTGAGTTATCTACTAATAAAATAATTTTATTTTGAGTTCATATTTAAATGACTAATTTAAATAGATTTTAATAAAGTTAAAATTAAAATAATTAGAGATCTTTTATTTGTTTGAGACTAAATTTAAAAAAAAAATAAATTTAATATAAAAAATTTACCTAACTTGAAATTCTATTTTTAAATAAAATTCAGGACCAAGCCGGTATCTTTGCCGGCCTATGGCCAGAGCCGGCCTAGCTTTGTCTCATTTGAGGACATTTATACCGGTCCTCCAAATATTAAAATATTAAATATATAAACGTACGGTTGAAAGATGATGGTGCCATGGCCCTTCCCAAGTAAACCCAGGGGTGGGTCCACCCCTGATAACAACAATTGGTTGAAAAAAAAATAAAGCATTTAACATGGAGTTATAAGAGAACTTCACTTTGAATAGTTATAAGAACTAATTACTTAAATAGACTCAGTTGAATTTATAATTCTAAAATTTAAATTGAATATTTTAAATCCACGTGTGTGTCGTTTTTTTCTTTGATTACAACAATATATCAAATCCATGATTTTCTTTTCCTTTGATTACAACAATATATCAAATCCATGATTTTCTTATGCCTTGGAATCCTCAAAAGACTTAATTTTTTTGTAAAAAATTATTCTTATTTTCCTGCTTTGAAGAGCAGTCAATTGATTCTTTATAACCTCTATGATTTTTTTTTAATGATATTCTAATTTTTAAAACTCCTTAAACCACCTACACACACACACACACACACAGTAGAGTTGCATATTTATATAAGTAAAGCCCTAACAGATATAATAGGTAACATATTCTGATTTTGCGCAAGTCTAACCGATCTTGTTGCTTCTAAAACATTCGGACGCAAAATAAAAAATTAATCCGTATTCACGTGAACGCTGGAGTATTGAATCTGCTACGACTATATACTCTGAAGCAGCACAAGAAATTCTAATTCAAACTTCATGTAATTGAATACTTTTCTCCAAACGACACTCTCACACTATTATCTAAATCAATTACAACTCAAATAAACAAATACAATTTGTTTTAAGTTGTGCCTAAGTGCATGATTTTCAAAACAATATAGAACCCTAAAATTATAATTTATCTTTTACTCTTTTAATTTCTTATGACGAGTTGAATCAGAAAAGTATCATTGTTAAGGCTAGCTAACGTTAAAAAAATAGTCACTAACCTCCATTTAACTAGCAAGATAGTGATGGAAAATGCAGTAAAGGTTTTTTTTTTTTTTTTTTGAGTGTGTTTTACTAAAAAGTTGAAGAAATTAATGGGAAATAAATTCTCTCTTTTCTTAAACTTACAAACTTAGATTTTAATTTCTCACAAAATTTGTAAAAAGAATTTACTTTCCTCTAAAAGTGGTGACTAATTTTTTTTACTTGTTGAATTTACTCGTAGCTCTCGCTCATATTTATTTAACAAGTTAGATACATAAATAACTTTTTTTGATTTTTTTTGTAACTTTTATGTTTATAAAATAAGAAATTTAATTTTTTAATCATTTTCCTGTTAAAACCTTGTCCTAGTCAAAGGAAGGTAAAAAAATAAATTTAAATTTTCTTTCCTTTCACTTTGCTTTTTACTATTAATTTATACTTTTTAATATTTTTAGATCAAGTATGCTCTAAAAAAAAGTCGTTAACAAAAAACTCTGCAGGTTAAATATTATGGAATATGTTATGTGGGGTCCCAAAATAATCTCTCCATTTAACACACAATCACTCATCACCAGTAGTAGCCTTCCATTAGCAGTTAGCAGTTAGCAGTTAGCAGTTAGCACCGAACTCCACTGTTCCCATCAAAACTCTCACAGTAATATTGCATGCACACATATATTGATATAAAAATATATTTTAATTATTTATTACACGTGAAATTTATAGTATTTTATGAATTTCACATGTAGTTTAGCGAATAATTGTGCTACGTACATTTATTTGTACGTTATGCATTAAAATCTAGAATATCTATGAAGCAATGGTTCGTTAATTTTGTTGAACAACTACATTGCATGTTAGGCTTTAGCGAGATTAAAACGAGTCTAATACAACAAAACTTTTAATAATTTTACTCCTTATTTTAACTTAAATAACAATTTAGCTATCTTGATGCTTATGCTTTTACAAATTCCGAGCACCCGCAGCCACTTGCTAAAATTCGCCACCATCACCTACCATCACCAACATAATTGTATGTATTCTCACTACCGACTTTTCCACCCTAACACTACCTCTCTCTCTACTAATTAAACTTGTGTATCACAATACCCCGCATCACCTTTTTCCTTTCTCTTCATCAAAATCCCCACCCACGCCATGGGTGGATAGAAAAAAATATCAATATGATTTTTAAAAATAAAAAAACACTAAGCTCTAGATATTGGTGAGAAATAAATTAAGACACAAAAACTTTGATTGTGATGGAGTTGAAATATTTGTACTACTTAGAGTAGACAAATCATTGCTATCCTTGGAGGCGTGTATCTCACTAACAAATGGATTGAATTACTTAAATAGGATCCACACACAATCTTTATTATATTTTATACTAATGCTATGCTTGTTTAAATATATATATATATATATTCATTAGAAAAATATTTTAATGAAAAATATTTTTTTAAAAATATTTTTTTATATGTTTATTGCAATTTTAAAAATAATAATGCTAATAGATGTAATAGTGTCAGAATAGTGACAATGGCGGCGGTGGTGGTAGCAATTCCCAAACTCGAGACCTATGGACTCTTGAAATCCCGAGACATTAGGACCTCGAACCCTTAGAACCCTAGGACCTTAGGACCTCGAACCCCTAAGACCCTGAACCCCGAGACCCCAGACCCTAGGGACCCTGGGACTTTAGGATCCCAAACCCCGTGACTCCCGAGACCCCAAAGTCTCAAACCCCGAGACCTCTGAGCCCTTGGCCCACGGGACCCCAGAGCCCCAAACCCCGAAAACCCAAGAACCCCTAAGACGCCGAACCCTAGATCCCTATGACCCTGGATTCTCGAACTCCTGTGACCTGAGGATCTGAACTCTAAGAAATTTGAAAACCAAGACTCCCGAACCCAAGACCCTCGACTTTCTGAATTTTAAACTTGTGATGCTAGTGGTAGAATGGTAGAGCTGACGGTAGTGACAGTGGTGCGATGGTAAAAGTGAAAAATATTTTTTTTTTATAAAAAAGTAAAAAATATTTTTCACCAAAATCAACTTATTTTATATTAATTTAAAAAATTTTTTTATTAATTTTTAATTTTCGTCGTACCAAACACCCAAAAATATCAAAACAAACCAATCAGCCTATAAATTACTTAAATAGGTCGCACGTACAATTAATATATATTATATTTTGCAACACACTTGATATTTGTCTATGAGCATATTTAAATGCTAAGATTTGTTTGATCTTATTAATATCTAAAATTATATTTATATTTTCTCAATTTTAATTTTTTACTTATGTACTCTCTTCGTTTAAAATTTAACACATTTCTCTCTCTCTTTTTCTTTTTCTCTCATAATTATTCAATACTTTTGAAGCAATGTTATATTCAATACTTTCTCTCTCTCTATATAGATATATATAACTTTTCTGTTTTCCTCTCAACGGAAAAGTTAGCAAATGTTAAGATATATATATTTTAAATTGTACGCCTACATACATGACCAAAGGATATACAAACTATTACCATAGGTTTCAATGAACGAGATTAGATTTCTTCACCGGAACTCCGACATGATCTTTCCCTTCATGATCTGAATGAGTTGTCGGCTTCTTCCTCCAAAACTGTTACTCTTGTTCGGTAGAATTAGAGGCCAAGATAGAACTATACTTCTTGGAACAGCAACTCTGGACGTTCTTTTTTTTTAAAGAGGAGAGTCGACTTTATTGTCCCGGATTAAAAATAGTGAGAGTATTTGACAAAGTTACTGTTAGTAGTTTTTAGTTTTCTACTATTAATCTTAATTATAGGTTATAAGTTTTTTCAAATACTCATAATTTCTATTACAATTTATAATTTTTTTTTATTTTAACGATAAATTACAATTTTTATCATTCACTCATAATTTTTACTACAAACTAAAATCTATAAGTTATTAATTTCATAAACACCACAAATGACTTTTACAGTAGATTATCATACATGTGGTTATCATTAGCACTGAGGAAAATTGGTTGTTACTTAAAATTAATTTTATGAATTAAATTTTATTAAATTATGTCCAAATATTTTTTTTTTTTAAATGGGTGCTGGGGCCCATACAATTAGGCCACTCCACTCGGCGTCACTGTCACCCTCCACCAACTCTTAATGGTTTTTTGCTGAAGTCTCTCTCAAGCTTTTCTCACTAACAGAAACCAGAACGGTTGTTTTCCACTTGCCATGCCCAAGTCAAGCCCACCTCCCCCAGTCCATCATTACTAATTAACTACCACCCTCCAACTAAATTTGTCTACCACAAGTTTTTTTTTTATAACTTTTATTATTAGGCTAATTGCAAAAAAAAAAAAAACAAATAAAGAGTGAAATGTTAATTCAATGCCCTTCAAATATGTAAATTTTGGATTTTATCAACTGCATACTTTTTTTTTATTTGATGGGGAGTACAGGGACAACGGGGAGGAGAGAAAAAGAAAAGGAAAAGAAGTTAGAAGGACTCGAACCGCTGACCGAGTGAGTAACTTATAAAGATAAGATCACAGAACTGCCAAACTATTCATCAATTGTATACTTAAAAAGATAGAATCGGCTTAGACTGTACGATAGCAGGCTCAATGTCACTAGAAAGTAATGGAATTAGCTATTTGCTTATACAATTCAATGTCACTAGAAAGTAATGGAATTAGCTAACACGGCAACTGAAAACTAAATTCATATTTGGAATCTAACTATTTAATTACTCAATGGATAAAATTAAAAGTTCAAATATTAAGTAGACATGGAGCTTTTTCAAGTTTTTTCATTATGTAGAAATCTTCCTTTATTAAAAAACCAACATTTATTAAACCATTATATGTGTATATATTGAAATTTTATATTTATAGTTTAGGCAACGTTTATTTTGACGAAAAATATTTTTATTAGAAAAATATTTTAGTTAGAAAATATTCTCGAAATTTTTTTTTTTATATTTGGTTGTGATTTTGAAAATGATGATATCAATGAATATGTTAGTGTTAGAATTAGGGGTAACGACGGTGGTGGTGACAGTGATCCCTAAACCCTAGGATCTTAGGATGTCGGACCTTCGGACCTTCAGAACCTTACATCTTTGGGACCCCAGGATGCCGGGACTATCGGGACCCTAGTGCCTCAGACCCCGGACGCTAAGGATTCGAGACCCTAGAAACTCGGGACCTCGAACCCCCAGGACCCTAGACTGCCATGACTCTAGGGTTCGGGACCCCAGTGGCCTAGATCCCAAGACCCTAGACACCCGAACCTCGAGACGTTGGGATCTTGGGACCCCCAAGATCCCATGGACTCCCGGGATCCCTAGGACCCCAGAACTCGAACCTTTGGATCCTCAGGAATAAGGAACCTCAAACCTTAGGGCTCCTTAGAACCTGGAGCCCCAAACCTCGAAAACCTGGGACCCTTAGGACTTTAGGACTCTAGACCCCAAAAAATTCAAACCCGAGAAACCTAGGAACCTAGATTCCCAAATCTTAGATCTTTTAAATTCTAGACTAGTGGTGATAGTGGTAGAATAGTAGTGTGTTGGTGATGGTGACAGTGGTGATATGGTAATATATGAAAAATATTTTCTTTTATAAAAAAGTGAAAAATATTTTCTACCAAAATTAACATATTTTTCATTAATTTGAAAAATATTTTTTATTAATTTTTAATTTTCGTCGTACCAAATATCAAAAAATGTAAAAAATATTTTTTATCGAAACAAATGAAACTTTAATATTAGTTTTTACTAGCTTCTCTTTTAGGTAAAGTAACTGTCAGAAAACAACTTTATATATATAAAAAAATAGGAATAAGTTTTCATCAAAAGAGCTCTTAGAGCATTAAGCGGCTATACATAAATTTTTTTATTTTTAAAATATAAAATTAAATAAATTTTTAATAAAAGAACTAATCTAAATATTCAATGTAGAGAAACTAACAAAAATAATTAATGCTATTTAAAAGGAAGTTTTAAATTCAAAGAAAGAATACCAAGTAATTAGTTATTTCGTATTTCATTCTTCTTATAATTCCTTCTTTCGTGTTTCTTTCTTTTCAAAATTTTTACACACACACACACACACACACACACATATTCTTGTTTTTTAGTTCAAACTCTCCACCTAAGTTTCTCAAATTTTAAATTCTTTTAACTCTAATAATAATACATGCCATTCTATAGTTGGTCAAAAATAATTTTAATTAAATTTTCATTAAAATATTTGACTTCGAGATTGTATGACTATCTAATTTTAATATATAGCCTTGCCAATTTATTTCAAATATATATTTTTTACCAATTTATTCTTTATTCAATACTACTTGCCAAAATTAGACGCACTTTTACCAATTTGCACGACATTTCTACCAATTTGTTAAAATATGTTTCCTATGAATTTATTTTTTTCTTTGATAAATATCTTTTAGAAATATATATATATATATATACACACACACACAATACATTGTAAGGCTTTAATTTGGAGTTGAAACTCTAATAATTTTTTCTCATGCTTTTAAATTTTTTAAATATAAAAAATGCATATCTTATTTTCAAGATTAATTAGTTATTATTCTTTTTTAGAAGGTTTGTAAAAGAATTATTACTAATACTAAGTTTTTTAAAAGTCAGATCCTACTTTTAATAAGAGATATTCTTATGATAATTTTATTCTTTAGTTTGCAATCTCTAATATAACCGCATATGCTATCTCTTGGGTGGTCTTTTTTTCTCAGTGTCTTGCACAAGAGCTAGAGGAGTCTGCTAGGATTTCAAATGAGTGATAATAGTGGCGGTCGAAGGCCGCACTAGGAATTTGGCGGAAGGGTAAGGGTTTGAGACGTCAACGGCAATGAAGATAATCTTTGGCGGCGACGGTGAATTTGGAGGTCATCGTCACTGTAGGGTTTTGACGAAAGAAAATAAAGGGTTTCAGCGCGGGGGAAACGAGAATGGTGATGGCGACAACGTCGAGGGCTTAGAGTTTCGGCAAGAAAGGAATAAGTACGGCGAGGTGATCTAGAATTTGACAAAAAGCAACGATTTAGAATTTTTATTTACTCTGTTACTACGCATTTAATTGAGAAATTTTTCAATACAAGATTTTTATCAAAATAAGAGAATTATTGAGAATTTTCTTTTTTAATTGAGAATTTTTTTCTGTTAACTATGTATTTTGCTGAGAACTTAATTGTGAATTTTATTAAAATATTTTTTTTCCAAAAAATTGGACTTTGATTGTTACACGAGAAACTTCTTAATTTTTTAATTTTTATTTCTATTAAAACAAAGAAATTTCTGAGTTTAAAGAAAAAGTAAGTGGTGTTCTAATTTTTTTTACGTGGCTTTGTATTCAAATAGGGTATAGGGGCACGCGTATTAATTATATGTCATGTTTGATTAATCAAATTAATAATGAATGAATATATAATTTTACTTGATAAGTAATCTAATAGGACTAGTAATAAATAAATTAATAATACCATATACTCTTAAGTATTGTATATCCCACATTTTGTGGGATTAATAATTCATTAGATGCATAATCTTTTCACTACTTATTGAATTCAAATAAATATATATATAATCCTATAAGATATATAATTCATTCTCATGTCTAATTCGACCAATCAAATATGCCCATTATAACAAAAAATGAGACCTAATTTAAAAAATATTCTAAAATAGGAATAATTCTTCTACACATCTTATATATAGAACCCCTACTTAAAAAGCTCTTATTTTTTTTTGGCTGTTCTTGAATTCCCTTAAATCATGTTATCAATTATACACAATTATAAAAGAAAATAAAATAAAAATGTTAAGCAGTTAGAATGACATTAAGCGCTCGTTTGGTAACATTTACAGTTTTCTATTTTTTGTTTACAAAAATTAAAAAACATGTTTTTGTTTATGCTTATAAAAAAACAAAAAATAAAAACATGTTTGGTAACATAAATATTTGAAAAGTGATAGTTAAAAGTTACGGATGAATTCAATCAAAATTTATTTACAAAACAAGTGAAAACACATTTTTTTTTGTTTATTAAAATTTTGTAAATTTTAAAAACTGTTTACAGTTTTTTGAAAATAAAAATAATTACTAAACATATTTTCGTTTACAGTTTACGAAAAATTTAAAAATAAAAATAAAAAATAAAAAATATAAATATTAGCAAAGGATACCTAACTATTTATGGATACGTGTTTCTTACGCCTCATGTAATTTTGACATACAAACTAATTATTGATTTTTTTTTAATCTATGAAAAACCTTGAATTCAATATAGCACAATAAATTTATTTAATTCATCTCCTGTTATATATGTTATTAAAAATGCATTGTGAGGCCATTGAAGTTAGGGGTTCAAATTCATTTTTCTTAAATTTTAGCATTTTAAAAATTTAGAATTGTCTTTCCAATTGTTTGTATTTTATAAATTTAATAAATTCTTATCATCGACCAATATGCTAATTTTTTCAAAATTTCTTACGTTTATTTGACATGACATTAACGTGTTGTTATCATATGTATTTTTTTTTATTGAAAATACATAAAGACAAAAATATAGAACAGTAATATAATTAAAATAAATCAAGTCATGCATGCATATAAAGCATGGCTCCGTTGCTAGTATATAATGAAAGCAGAAACTTAATTTTCAAGACGTATATTAAAATTTTCACAAGTGTTATTTTTAAAAGTTTTATTCTACCCGCCTTTGATTTTTTTCGTTTCAAGTTCATTAAAGTATATATTCTTTTAACTTCTCAAATATTTATTTGTATTGATCTTTTTTCAAAGTTCTTTTAAGAATTTACCTATCTTTAATAATAACTTAAATTTATTTAAGTATTATATAATGTTTTATTTTAACCTCCCTAAATTAGTAGTTTCAATTTAATCTTCTCTAGAAATAAAAATAGGAAACAAAGCTAGTATTAAATTATCTCAAACCATTTCATCATGTATTTTAGTCATTCACACTAATCTATATATATATATATACATCTCAAGTCATGTTTTACTTATTATGTTTTAACTTGGTTCTCCCTCATTCTACTCAATTAGATCAACTAATTAAGGCATCATTTGGGTAGAAAATTAAAAGTTAATTTATTGTCTTTTAACTTTAAATCAGAAAATAAACCTTGATTATTTTTTTAGCTAATTAGACTTACAGTCTTTTAACCTTAAAGTCAAGTTACACTCCCAGAAAAGTGTTTTTTTCCTCATACTGATCCCCATCACAAAAAGTAAACAAAAAAAAAAGGGTTGCAAAATAGTATCAGTGACCCCATTGAAATTATTAAGTCACAAAAGTATTAGCAATGGCACAAAGACCATTGCAAAACAATAGCATTGAAACCACAACAAAAACAAGTCTAGTTGAATTTTCAATTAACATTGACATCGCAACACAAAAAAGACGTAAAAAATGAGTAAGTATCAAGTAAGACGTTTGTACTTATGTCAAACATATATAACTCGGACGTATGTGCTTATGTCAAACATAACTTGGATTTTCACGGTCCAAAATAAAAGCAAGAGTAAGAGAGGTAAGGGAGAAAAAAATGGACATAACTTGGATTTTCACGGTCCAAAATAAAAGCAAGAGTAAGAGAGGTAAGGGAGAAAGAAATGAATAGAAGGAAAAAGAGTGATAGAAAGATGTGATACGTAATAAAGGTAAATGAGAGAGGAAAGAAGAATTAAATTTTGGAAAGTAAGTTTTAAGTAGGCAATTTAATTCTACCATAGGTTAGACTAAGAAAAATCAACAATTGAATTGACACGCACGCACATATATCATTATCATAAGTTTTAGTCCTTTTGCTATGTAGATTATATAATATTAATGTCCCTTTAGAAAAAAAATGAGTAAAATGGGTTTAAAACTAAAAACAAGATATATAATGTGTTGGGATTTTGAGCACTAATTTCTAAACTCAAATGGAAGCAAAATATGCACAAAAGCAAAAAGTAATCAACATCAAAGATTTATGTGATTTGGCACACACTCTGCTTATATCTACGGGTGCGAGAGACAATTCATTATAACTTTAGAGTGTACAATTTCGAGATAAAAAATACCTCAAAAACTCGATACCCACAACTCGAGCCCTGAAACAAACTCCATTTCCCTGCTCAAGGGTTACTCCCTTGCCCCTGGTATTTTTTCACCTCTCTCTACATCTCTACCCTATTTAATTCAACTTTCCACACAAATAACTTAATTATGGAGTCCTATTTACAGGCAAACCTAAAATCATAATCTTATATAATTACAAAACTCTACACATATTAGATTTTTTATGGATTCATGACCCGAACCCAGCTCAAATACATGTAAACAAAATACTAATTATATGGGTTCACAAAATACAAGACATACACTCACCAATCTCCACATTTGCTTGAATTCTGCAAACTACCTTGAAGACAACCAGTGTCCATGTTGATTCTGCCGTCATCGTTAATTTCCCACATTCAAATAATCTAGCCCGCACCTCTACACTGAGATGCTCGACACCTATTCGTCGAGGTGCCGTCATCACTCCACTTATTCGTCGAGATGTAGTGGTTGCCAATCATCTATCGAATCAGGAAATTGTCGTCTGACTTGACTCCACCTGCAATTAAAATTCTAGCTGCATTCTTTGATGATTAGTTTTTCATCATTAATTGAATCATATTGTTCCAAATTACTTTTTACCACCAACAATCAAACCTGATTGCCCTTGATCATTTTCTATCTCGCTCGATCAATCCAATTCTATGCCAATCTGTTAAATCTCATCAAATCATTCAAAATTTAAAAATTTTGACAATGAATTCACGGTGCTTAAAAATTTTAAAATACACATTTGCCTTTAATTATTTTACTATATATATGAAATGTTATAACAAAAAAAATTTAGAATCGTCAATTTCAACACTACAATACACCCAATCAAACCCCTAGCAAATCAACACGATATCTTTAATTTCATGATTAATGGCATGAATCACCATTAATCACGCAAACCCTTCCAAATCAAGTTTCCCAAAATCAAAGTGCTGAATATCCCCGTCTTGAATGGCGTCAATCACCTTGGCATGCCGCTGTTGTGATTTCAACGGTCCAACGCCGGCTCCTTTTTTGTGCAAAATATATTTTTAATTTATACGAATCAAAATAAAAAATAATACCTGTGCCTCCGCTTTGAATATTGAATCATCGGCTTTGATACCACTTGTTGAGATTTGAACACTAATTCTCAAACACGAATGGAAGCAAAACATGCATAAAAAGTAAAAAATAATTAACACCGATGATTTACGTAATTCGGTCCACACCCTACATACGTCCACGGGTGCGAGAGATAATCCACTATAACCGTAAAGTGTACAATCCTAAGATAAAAAATACTCCAAAAACTCGACACCCTAAACCCGAACCCTAAAACAAACCCCATTTTCCTGCTCAAATGTTACTTCCGTGCTCCATGTATTTTTTTTATTTCTTTCTACATCTCTACATCTTTTAATTCAACTCTCTATACAAATAATCAAAATTATAAAGTTCTATTTATAGGCAACCCTAAAATTTTAACCATATATAATTACAAAGTCCTATACATATTAGATTTCTTATAGATTCATGACTCCAGCTCAGTCCAAATATATATAAATAAAATACTAATTATATAGGTCCACAGAATACAAAGCATCCCACAATCTCTACCCTGGTTTGAATTCTATAAACCACCTTGAATATAACCAGTATCGATGTCGATTCTATCATCGTTGTTAATCTGCTATACTCAAATTAGTATGGCCCGCACCTCTACATTGAGATGCTCGACACCTCTTCGTCGAGGTGTCATCGTCAGTCTACCTATTCGTCGAGGTGTAGTGGTTGTCAATTATCTGTCAAATCAGGAAATAGCCATCTGAATTGACTCCACCTGCAACTAAAATTCTAGCTGCATCCATTGATAATTAGTCTTCTAACATTGATTGAACTAGATTATTCTCGATTACCTCTGATTATCCGCAATCGAACCCGATTATTCATGATCACCTTTAATCTCGCCCGATCAATATCAATCTATGTCAACTTATCAATTCTCATCAAATCATTTAGAATCTAAAAATTCTGACTTGAATTCGTAGTGCTGAAAAATCTTAAGATACACTTTTGCCTTTTAATTATTTTGGTATATATACGAAATGTTATAACAAAAATAATTTAGAAATGTCAATTTTAATTCTGCAACCATACCCAATTAAAACCCTTGCAAATCAGCGCAATATCTTTAATATCTTGATCATTGGCGTGAATCACCATTAATCACATAAACCCTTCCAAATCAAATTTTCCAAAATCAAAGTGGTGAATATCCCTCTCTTGATTAGCGTGAATCACCTCGGCACGCCGCTATTGCGATTTCAACATTCCAGCGCCAACTTCCTTTTTTTGTGTGGAAAAGATATTTTTGATTTATAGGAATCAAAATAAAATATAATACCTGTGCTCCGATCTCCCACGACAGTTTCGAATTTTGAATTGTCGGTTCTAATACCACTGGTTGGAATTTGAACACTAATCATCGAATACGAACGAAAACGAAACATGCGCAAAAAGAAAAAAATAATTAATATTGAGAATTTACGTGGTTTGGCCCACACCATGTTTACTACGTCCACAGGTGCGAGAGATAATTCACTATAACTGTAAAGTGTACAATTTCAAAATCAAAAACACCCTAAAAATCTGACACTTACAACCTAAGTCTTGAAACAAAACTCCGTTTTCTTATTCAATGGTTACTCCCGTGCTCCAAATATTTTTTCATCTCTCTCTACATCTTTACTCTTTTAATTTAATTCTCCACATAAATAATTAGAATTATAAAATTTTATTTATAAGCAATCCTAAAACCCTAATCCAATATAATTACAAAATCTTACGCATATTAGATTTTTTTGTAAATTCATGATTTTAGGTCAGTTTAAATATATGTAAATAAAATACTAATTATATAGATTCGTAAAATACAAAATGCACACCCATCATTATAGATATTTTGATTCTATTATATTAACGTCATTTGTATTTTCACATTATTTTAAAGTCACAATCAACTCCAAGGAGCCTCTTTATAAAGAATAATTATTCAGTGGAGATTGCTTTGATATTATTTAGGTAGTACTTTTAGTTAATAATGTAGTAAAAAAATACGTTAAGATAGAAAAATACACAGTACTTTTTTCTTTTTCCTGGTCAAGTCCATCTGCCTGTTACTCTTTTAGCCATCTAATAAAGAATGAGAAAACATCACATGGCCCTGCTTGGGCTAAATGTGTTCTTTTTTGAATTTTTTTATTTTTTAATTAAAATTTTTTATTGTTTCAATGAGATGAATTCAAAAAGTAAAATTTTTTTATCAAAAGATTAAAAAAATTCACTTAAGTAGAAAATAAGCAATATAAAATTTAGTTTATTAGTTTATTTTAGCTTATTTTTATCTTTTTTAAAATTTTTTTATATTTTTTGATTAATATTTTTTTTATTTTTTCGACTCGTATCAATATGAAGAGTCAAAAAATATAATAATTTAACTAAATAAAAAAAACTCACTAAAAACAAAAATAAACAAAATTAAATAAATAAATATTTATACACAATGCAATAATAGTTCTTCCTCTTGGGCGCCAACTGTTATTATTGTGTATAAATATCGCATACAGCCAACTGTTATTATTGTGTATAAATATCTCAATGTATGAGGTGGGTGTCCAAAGAAAAAATATATATGGATCATTGTGTCGAGTAGGTTTTTTTATATGATTTTTTTTTGTTATTAAGTAAATAAAATTATGTTTGTTTAAACGATGATATTTTTTAAAAAATTTCGTTACAAGAAAACCAAAAAAGTAAAAAAAAATTATCAAAAAATAAAAATATTCAAATTAGATGAAAAAAGCAACTTCAAGGCTTTCACGTGGTTTTATTCGTTTGTAATGATTTTTTTTAAATTTTTTTAAAATAGTTATACTTTTAAATTTATTTTATCATACTAAATTGGGAAAGCAAAAAAAATAGTCCAAAAAATCAAGAGTTCATAAAAGACCAAAAAAAATCACAAAAAAATTACTAAAAAAGCTAAACCAAACATAGCCTGATGATAATCAATTTTAGAAAATGCTTGGTCTTAAAAAAGCCTCTTAATTTATTATTTTTTGGAGAATTTTATTTTATTTTTTGGTTCAAGTTTTTTATTTTTTCAATTTTCTAAAACGCATTATCATTCGGGTTAAAGTTGAAAATAGTTTAAATGAGACCAGAAAAATTAATAAGCTTTTTCTTTTTGGCTTTTTGTGTCTTTATTGATTTTTTTTGTCAATTGTTTTTTTTTTAGATTTATATTGTAAGGACTCAATTTTAAACTATAGAATTAGTGATGGTAAACCGATAAAATCTTAAGTCATAGTAAAATTTAAAATTTTAAGACGATTAAAACCAAATAATTAGATCCCGAGAATCAAAAATCCTAAAAAAAAAAACTCTATAACCTAGAAAATCATTAAATTACCATAAGAATACTCACTCAAAATCCTATAGACCTAAACTTAGAAATAAAACTTCGAGCTCCAAACTTTTCTTAAGAAATGCTGATCTGACCTCGTAACCTTTCAAACCCAACAATCTATATGTGTTGTTCTATTACAGCAAAATTCGACTCCCAAATTTAAAAAATAAGAAAATCAAACCCAAGCCCTAACGCGAAAAAAAAATTATATTCAAGGGCCTAAACCCTATGATTTTCAATAATCACACTTCGACTCTAAGCCTTTAAGATAACTGTGCTTTATCATAAGACATAAAGTACATAGCAAGTTATCAATACAGTAAGAAGACACTTAAATTTTCATTCAGATTACACCAAAAAGTTCCTAAAACTCTTAATATCAATAATTACATATTAGTCCCTAACGTCTTTAAAATTTTACAAAAGTCTTTGGGATATTTTTCACTCATAATTTTCTATAATCAAGGTTGATATATATATATATATACTAAATACATATATGTCATATGTGTGAGACCGCCTAAGAATATGTGCCAATTTTATTTTAACATGGTTGATTCCCCATCGTTATTTGTTATTTAATAAATTATGTATTAATAATTTATCATTAAATTTGTGATTTAAGAAAAAAAGAGAAAATAATTAACATATTTATTTATGCATTACAGAGTTTCATTTTTCATATGGTTGATTTGTTGTCATGAATAAATATTTATTAAATTTAATAATAAAAAAATAAAACACGTGCCCCAAGACCCACAACCCTCCGACACTAGAACCATCTGAACTAAGAGTGGAATGGTCAATTTACGTCGGTTCACATAAACGAAGATATTAAATATTTTTTTGTTTTTAATTATTTGATTTATTACATATCTATTGAGGGCGGAATATCAACCATGTTAAAACCTATGGGGATTAAACTCTACGACATAAATAAAGATGTTAATTATTTTTGTTTTATTTTTTTATTATTAAATTTAATAAATATTTATATATAACGACAAATTAATCATGTTAAATCTTTCGGGGGATGAAACTCTGTGAGGTATAAATAAATATGTTAATTATTTTTTCTTTTTTCTTCAATCACAAATTTAATGATAAATTATCAATAAATAATTTATTAAATAACAAATAACGATGGAGAATCAATCCTTTTAGACCCTCTGGGGGATAAAACTCTGCGAGACTTAAATAAATATATTAATTATTTATTTTTTATTTTTTTATTATTAAATTTATTAAATATCTATTCAGGGCGGAAATCAATTCTGTTAAACTTTTCGGGAGATGAAACTCTACGAGACGAAAATAAATATGTTAATTATTTTTTATTTTAATTTTTTTAACATTTAATAAATTAAATGTCTAATCAATGAGGCAAATCAACCATGTTAAACTTTTGGGGGATGAAACTCTGCGAGACATAAATAAATATATTAATTATTAAATTTTGTATTTTTTTCCTTTTATCCATTGCATTCTATGCATTCTTTATAATATTTTAAATTATATTAATCTAGAACCACTCTTTAAAGAGTAGGCAGAATCTAATGTAATCTTCGACCTCATTAATGAAAATTTCTATAAAATTTTATTAAATAAACTCTGTGAATTCCAACTCATATGCAAATAAAATTTTTGAACATCTCATTTGCTTATAATATTACCCTTCTCATATGTAATTACTTTTTTACTCTCATCTGTATTTTTAACACATATTATTATATTTCTTAATATATTGAAAAGCTCATAAGGGTCCATGATAACAGAACCTCTTCTCTCCACTTCATCTTTCCTAACTCCAATCTCATAAACGGACGGTCCAGGATCTAACTCTATAATACCAACTCATCTTCTGCATATATCAATCTCGGACACGTTGGGATGAGCTCTGCATTCGTCAATGACTAATCCATATTCTCCGAAACCTCCAATCAACAGATTGGACCTCCTTTCCGGTAAACAAGGAGGCATGGATCATGATAGAATTGGAACAGCACTACTAGGGGAGCAGTGTCAAACATAAACATGTTCTCTACTTTATTTTTTTGACATCAGATTGATAGACGGCGGTCTCATTACAGCATCTTTCGGTATCTCACTTGTAGAATACTTCATGTACCCCTTCATTTTACAATATGTAATACCCTTTTTGATATTAGATTATTCTAGGCAATACTTGACCACCAATGGGACTTGTCTATCATTAATAGAATAATATCTATTTCTATAATAAATTAACGCACACTGACAATCTACAGTGAATACAAAATAAGCCTGCAGACTGTCATTGCCATCTAACATTCGGTCATACACATTTACTCTGACCAATCCACTGGTGTTGGGAGCACATAAAGGTAAATATTTTATTAATTTTTATCCACTTTAATACTCTTGTGACCGTATCTCAAACTCAATTGATAAAAAAAATTAGGCAATGCAAGTTCTATTGAAGTGAAATCACTAGTTGATACACATTCCATAACACTGATTTTTATATCGTCTACCTCCATTATCCTGAACATTAAATACAATAAAAGAGGGATTAATCTACCTCCTAAAATAAATAAACTAAACAGTTTTAAAATACGCATAACATCTTAAGGTGTATTTACACTTTTTGAAATTAACAGTAGCATCCACTAAGTACATAGCCTCCTTCTGAATGCTTCCCACGTTTTCTAACAACGCGTCTTTGTAATATATCCAAATATCAGTAGGACAAAAGCGATCCACAACTTTTATTTCATGTCGAACATATTCACCGTTCTTTTTATCGATAAGCTTGTACCTTAGTTTTTTAAGCATTTGAAATCTATCGGACTGATCTGAATTCACTATCTAAGTCTCTGAATTATCCTCACCAACACCAATAAATATTTTCTCAGGTGTCAGAACAGCATCTGATTGGATTAAAGACTTGCAACAAAATAATAAAATAATATTAAATAATAATAATAATAGAAGTTAAACAAATTGCCAAATAATATAATAAATATTTAAAATTAATAGCAATCATAAAGTTTAAAATAATAATAATGTATAAAATGTTAAATTACAAAATATTAATCCCACCACCAACTCACTCACATCCTCCAACAAAATTTTATATATACATATATATATATATATATAAAAGAATTTCTACAACACAAAATCACAATTTTCGTCACAAGTTTATTATATACACAAATATTTATATATATATAATAAAAGAATTTCTACAATACACCTAATATAATAATTAATAAATAATTAAACCTCTACAATAATATAATAACTAGCAAAGTATTAAATCCTTACCGCATTAATCTCAATTTAAAATAATTAAAAAAAGAGAGAGAGAGTAAAAATTAACTTCATTCTTTTTATATATATATATATATATATGTGTGTGTGTGTGTGCGCGCGCGCGCGTGTATACATATAAGAAGATATTTATATATAATATTTTACATATTTCTCTTACAATATGATAGAATATTCAAAAAATAAAAGTAAAAGTTACTTTATGCATATAATAATAATAATAAAAAGACAAATGTAATTATATATATATATATATATATATATATATATATATATATTATAAATAAACAAATATTATTATGTAAAAAAAGCAAGATCCAA
>JAOTRH010401894.1:0-34995 GCA_034768845.1 Heliamphora exappendiculata
TTTACATAAAATATATATATATATATATATATATATTTTAAAATATTTTATATTAAAACTAACATAGCCTAGATGTCTATTGTGTTTTCCTTGCTTTTGTTTTTGTAAATACGAAAAATAAAAACATCGAAAATAAACATATATGTAAAAAATAAATATGTGAACTGAGTCAAGTTCGTTTTTGATGCGTAGGGTTTAGTGTGATGAAAGTTAAGATTCGTTGTGGTTGGGTTTTACCACGGATTCAGGTTATAAATAAATGGAAAGATTACTATTTTAATTTTATGAAGTTTAACATAATTCACTTTAATAATTCAAACCCTTCGTGCAATCTATTTTACCAAAAAGATAAAATGTAAAAAAAATTAAATTAATTAAATATTGATAACTATATAATTAGAATACATTTATTTTTAAAAAATAAACGACAAGTATAATTTTAAAAATAAACTATATACTTATGTTAGAATTAATATCATCTAACATTCTAGTTGCCGTTGGCTGATAAATTAAAATTTCTACATATATAATGTTTTTAATAGACTTTATAATATAATCGATTTGAATCATCAAGATGGATCTATGATAAATAAAGTGTCAATTAGTGAGATGGTGAGTAGTAGTGGCCGCGTGAAGAGAGCTAGTAGGTATAGGTAGAAACAAGTAATTATTCGGTACTGAGTATTATGTAGTAATTTTACGTGGTACTTTAACATAATATCGTAGTATCAAATTTTACGATAGAAATATAATAATTTAATTTTATTAGATGGTTAAGAGATAAAAAAGACTAACATAATATAAATTATAATTATTTATTAATTAAAAATATCACGTGTTATTATCTACATGGTATTATAAGAGTATTTAATAATTTGTGAGTGAAAACAATACAAGTGGAGTCGATAGTTAGATAGTTAGAGGTGGCTGTCGTGGGGTTGAGGTGGGTGCCTGTTTTATTTTCTCATTGGAATGGGTATTGGATTGGGCCACTTCTATCCAAACCGGTCCATTATTTTGTTTGCAAGATGTTGGGTTGCACACAATCCAGCCCAACCAAATTTGTTGAACAAAACCCAAACAACTGCATCCCATCAGGTAAGGATTAAATATTTCTTTCCCATTTTGCCCACTCGGTCTACTTGGTGGTATTGAATAAAAGGCCCCCCCCCCCCCTAATTGATGCTTTTCAAAATTTTAAAGGAAAAATACCTTGATTTCATATCAAATTTGTAACTAACATATAAGTATCACTGTAGTTTAGAAAATTACTATTTCTTGTTGAAGTTTTTAGTCTCATTATAGTTTTTTTTTTCATAAACTATTGCATACATAAATTGCTGCTAACATTTTTATATTGTACAAAAAAAAAATGATATCCTCTTTCATGTTTTCAATCTCATTACATATTCGTCTATTTTGTAGTTAATGTTTAATTAACGATTAGTTAGAATTTATATCAACAATAAAAATATTAAAATTTAAAATACAAATCAAATCTATTGATGGAATAGTTTGTCTCATGTAAGATCTTTTAATCAAGCTCATCTCACTATACTCTCTATCTACTACTAATGTCTTTATCTTCTCTCTTACTTTTTATTTTTTGTTTTTGTGTTTTCTCTATTTCTCTCTTATAATTTAGACCATTTTTATAGAGTAATTATTCAATGTTCTTGAAGCAATACTCCATTCAAATTACTAAACACATCTTCACATGTTGAATAAAATAATAACAAAAAAACGATATATTCCACTAAACACACTAATAATTGTAAAGTTTGAGCACCACCTAAACTTACTCCAAAAATATTGAATATTTGCTCACCTTCATGGGTATCGAAACTAGTATTACCTATTCATCTCTTTATCTATCTATTAATGAAAAAGAAATTCTTGTTTCGAGCTAAGGTCCAAAATATTTTAATTTTAATTTTTTTATTTTTTAGAATTTTGGAGCTCTTTTAAAAAAAATATTTGATTGACTAATTTTTTAAAACAATTAAAATAAATACTGATATTTAGAATTTTAAAAAACATTTAATAAAATAATATTTCTTTAAAAATTTTATACTTACCAACAAGAGTTAACAATTCTTGATATTCAAGATTTTTAAAAGAAATTCATGAAATTAGATTTCCTCAAAAGTAATTTATACGTATCAAAAAAGAGTTTTGATTTTCATTGAATTCAAGAAATCCTACAAAATTAGAAAAAGAAGATATTCTTACAATTTGTTTTTTATTTTGTTTTCTTAAACTTTTTAATATTCTGATAAAGGTTTTTACTTTTATAATCTCTCGTAAATCGATGAATATGAAAAATCTAAAATTTTCGTCAATGTTTCAAAAAAGGGTTAACTACTTTTTTTGTTGTTGTTATTTTGTTATTTTCAATATGCTTTTTTGATATTTTTTAATTAGAGAAATTTTTAAAAAGGTAAAAATATTGGATTACACTTGAAAAAAATATATACATAGTCAAAACAATTTGTTTGAACTTTTTTCTCAAATTAAGAATAAAAGGGACAAAATTTACCAGACTTAGAGGGGATGAAGGGTTTGGAGCGAGTTTATTCGATTCTTAGGAGTGTGGATGGAAACAGGACAACCGTATTTGACACATTTGTTTATATCTATAAATATAAAATATAAATTACATATATTATTAAATAAAAATATATAAAATACAAGCTTTTAACTAAACATTCTAAAAATCTTAAAAGTAGAAAAAGCAAATAAGTAATTTTCTTTTATTTTAAGAAGGAAACTCTAATTATCATCTTAAAAATGCTAAAAGAATAATGAATAAATCTTTGATTACCTCAAATTTGGGCCCCTAGGGATGAGGACAACCAAAAATAAATAAAAATAGTTAACATATCTAAAGCGACTATGGGGTGAAAAAGGGACTAACCAAATCACTCACAAAAAAATTATCTCGTCGCCATCTCTAGAATCACAAAATATATGGATAAAGAGTTGAAAGAAAATTAAAATAATTTAGAGATTGTGACGGGTATAAAATTTTATACCCAATGATCAATATTATTAGAAACATTTAATAATAAAGTTTGAATTAATGTTATTATTTTTTTAACAAATTGAATATTGCTATTTAGTCTATTGATAAAAAATATTACATTAAAAGATATTTTTGTTTTCTCGGTGTAAATTCTAATTTGACTTTAAAAGTGTGACACAGACACAAACACATATATGTGTTTGTGTTTGTGTGTGTGTGTGTTTTGTTTGTTGAACACTTATAAGAATTAAATATGATAACATTTTTAGTTAAAATATTGAAGCTAAAAATGACATTTCTCTAATTATTTTATAATTACTTACACAATTTATTAAAATAATTATTTTACATGTTGAATTTAACTAAATGACGCTACCTTTTAAAATAATTATTAAATTTTAAAATGTTGTAAAATCTTAAAACAATATATTTAATATTTTTAGTTTTATTTCGGTGTTGATTGTTTAATAGGATATAATTAGAATACGTAATTCAAGTTGAGGACTGAATAAATTTTTTTGAAAATAGAGAATATATTATCTTATTTTATCCAATTTTATTCATTTATACTTGACAATTCAATTTGGAAAACCGACTAGGCCAAAGGAATTTCATGCAGAGACGAACGTAGATTTCTAATTGAAAAAAAATATAAGTAATTTTTAAACATATAAAAAATTTTAGAAAATTTTTAAAAGAGAATATATATATAAACTCAGTGCATTTCTTCCAACTTTTATTTTGAAAATATTAATTTCTACTTCTACTATTATGATAATTTTGTTTTTCAAAATTTAGATGCCATCTCTAACTCGATCCTAAGAGACTAAAGAGGCAATTGTCAAAAAATAAAATTTAAATAGTTTGTTTTTTTGTTTTTAATTTTATTCTAAAATTTTATACTTCTTAAATTTTCATCGTCATAAAAATTCAAAAAATAAAAAGTTAAATAAAAATAAAAAGTCTATTGATGACAAAAATAACTTGTAATTAGGCAAACTATAAGTTATTTTCGTCATTAATAAACTTTTTTAGTATTTATTATAAGAATATTTTGATTAAATTTTTTTTTTGTAAAGAGAAGAGTCTAAAAATAAATATATTAAACACAAATATGAAAAAAATTAAAAAGACAACATTGAGCTACCTAGGATTGGGAAAATGATGTTTTGCACTCTACAATTTTATAAATATATTCTAAAATTTATACTATAGTGTGCATTAAAAAACACGTCATTTATAATTTTAGATACTAAATATAAAATTTAAAATATATAATACAAAAGGGGAGAGAAAATATAAACTCCTTTTGAAAAAAAATGTGTTTGATTGCGTGCTTTATTCACATATTGACGTGGATTGATGTGCCTACCATTAAAAAGATTTAACTGCACCAAAGAGTTGGGTACTAAGTCAAATTTGGGGTTCCACATGGATAATTTGAATAATATATTTGGTAGAATTTGATGAGTTTCGTATAAAAAAAAATTGAGTCGATCAAATATTAATAACTCGTTATATTTGTCTCGAAAAATATAAATAATTATTTTTTATATTGCATTAATTATTCATTTCTCATGGCAAATGTAATTCAATCACATAGAATTACCGATGTCTAATCATGAATTAAAATCTTAAGATTAAAGAGTGAAGGACGATTATTTTTTGATACGGTTAAAAATAACAAGATTCGATAACATATTTAGTAAACAGGTTGAGTTAGTGTTGAACTTATAAAACCCAAAAATAATCCATCTAATTCGTTTAATTTTCTGTAAATTTTTTTTATAAACTGTTTGAATTTTAAAGTTCCTCATGCAGTATTCATATTTTGTTTTTCTATTAAACTATTGAAATTTTTTTTGCAGATTGTTTAGAGTTTTTATTATAATTTATGTAATTTTATGATTAAAATATATAAATAATTAAAAATATGAACTTGTTATTAAATAAGTTGTTAAACAGATTATTAAATAGTTTGCAAACATGTTAACTCGTTTATAAGTATGTAATGTTATTGTTAAGAAGAATAAGTAACACGCTTAGTTAAAACGATAATGTTAGTATTGAGAAATTTCTTACACAAAAAACTCAATATGATACGATATGAACACAACACAACACAACACAAAACAACACAATATGACACGACACGACACAACACGATGTTTACCTCCAAATTGGACCATACAAAATAGAAAATACTATGTTATTTAATACCTAGTGACTTATGTCTCTTTCATATAAGATCGTGTTAATATATTATAACTGTTTCTCATAACATAGAATAGTTTTCTAAAACTATATATATATATATATATATTAATAAAACACAATATATTAATATGTTGACGTTACGTTTACTAACAAATAAATAACTTCTCACCGAACAGACCACTCATTTGGGTCCCCTTTCGGATCATTAATCATCTATGTATGGTGGAAAATTGTGAAAATAAATGAACTGATGTATTATTGTTCAAAAATTTATGGTGGGGCTATCTTGAGTCGTTTTTGTGATTTGAATAGTTGGAATTGTAAATATGTTAAAAAAATTATTTATATAAAAATTAAATTAATTCAACACTTGCAATTATGCTAAACAAATAGGCAGTCTAATACGAAAATCATGTATGCCTTTTAAACAAATATTATGAGATAGTGTACCTATTGATGTCCGAATAATTATTTTTTGTTTACAAATACTTTTTTTTTCCTAAACTGTTTTTACTAGTTAAACTATTCAAATTACGAATATGAACCTAAACTATTCTTACTAGTTGAACCATTCAAATCACGAATATGAGTTCAGATGATCCACAATAATCTCAATTTTATAGAAATCTAATCTTTCTTACTATGACTTATTTAGTTATTTTAATTAATTTTTTAATAAATTTTCAAGTCACATGATCAAATTATTATATTTTTTTAACTTTCTCTTCAAAACGAGCTGATAAAGCATATAGAAAAATGAATTCTTCTCATTAGCTAATTTTGTCCCTGTTTCTAACCCCTTCATGTATACTTTTTTTTTTTGGGTTTAAATACAAAGGGTAGCTCAAAAAGTAGTAAATGATGGTTCTCCATCAATTACATCATATTTGATTTAGGAGATTGAGTTAGATAGGATAAAAATAATAAATATTACAAAAGATCCCATCTGTTTTGTTTTTATTATTATTTTTATTATGATAAAATTTTAAATAGCATTAATTATGTATATTATAAATTTTTTAATTCATGTTTAGTTAAATTAAAATAAAAAATTAAATAACAATTATAAAATTATTTTTAATTTTTAAATAAAAAAATAATTTAAAATTTAGTACAAATAATACGTGGTTACATTTATCACACGAATTGAGAATTGACATTTCAAAATTTTGCCCATTAATCTCATCTAATCCCACAAAGTAAACGTGAAAGTAGCAACCAGAATTGACATAATATGATATAACAGGAGATCCACATAATCTTATCTAATTCTGACCTCATTTGTCAGTTTAAAATTATTTTTTTTTTGTTTAAAATTTTAAAAATTTAAAAGTCTCGTCTTTAATTTAAAGGTTTTTAATTTTTTTTTTTGATTTTTATATAATTTTTTAATATTTCAAAAAATATCATAATGTTTATTATATAAATTTATTTTTTTATAAAAATTATATTTTTAAAATTTACTTGTCAAAAATCTATTGACTAAGATGTAACGCTCCGATTTCGTAATAATAAAAACTCAAAAAAAATAGTAAAAGCAAGTACCCGATTTAAGAAATTGCCTGATAAGAGAAGTCAAATTTTAAATTTTCTTGTCAAATATGAGGATAAAAGAATCAATTTTTCTTTGTAAAAAACTCCCAAAACAATCCATTTATATCTTAAAGAATAACCCAAAATCATTTGATAAGAACCTTGTTTTTAAAAACAAAGTTCAACAAAATGCCACAAAATAAAATTCGCTCGAGCGGTAAGACATCTGAGATTATAAGAACTCACTGTCCAAAAGTCTGACAATTTTTGCAAGTGTTGAAAAATCACTTCTTATCTGTTCAGTCACAATTGAAAAATGTAACACTTTATCTCTATTTTAATGAAGCAGATAAATTTATCTGTTTCAATGAAACACAACACCTAATACATGTTTTTAATGGAACAAATAATTTTACATGTTCAATCACAATTAAAAATTACAACAATTTATATCTGTCTCAATGAAATAGATAAATTTATTTGTTTCAATAAAACAAAACACTTGATACATGTTTTTAATGGAACAGATAAATTTATCTGTTTCAATGAAATACAACACTTGATACGTGTTTTCAATGTGATAGATAATTTTATCTGTTGACACTATACGTGTTTCTAATAATACATATAAATTATCTGTTTTAATAAAACAAAACACTTAATACGTGTTTTCAATGAAACAACTAAATTTATCCTATTTTAATATACGTGTTTTCAATAATACAGATAAATTTATCTATTTTAATGAAATACAACATTTGATGTGTTTTCAATGTGATAGATAAATTTATCTGTTCAATCACAATTGATGAACACAACACTTTCTATCTATCTCAATGTAACAGATAAATTTATCTGTTTCAATATACGTATTTTTAATAATACAGATAAATTTATCTGTTTGAATGAAATACAACACTTGATACGTATTTCAATAAGACAATTATATTTATCTATTTTAATATACGTGTTTTTAATAACAAAGATAAAATTATCTATTTTATTATACGTGTTTTCAATAAACAGATATATTTATCTATTTCAGAATACGTGTTATTAATAATACGAATAAATTTATCTATTTTATTATACGCGTTTTCAATATAACAGATACATTTATCTGCTTAGTCACAATTGTTTAAAGACAACAATTTATGCGTGTTTTCAATAGGAAGGATAAATATATCTTTTGAGAGATTAATTGAAGAAAAAATCACATATTTGCATTATATTTCATCTGTTTTTCAATTGAAGAACAAATCACCTATGTAGGTTAGGTATACTGAAGAATCAGTAGAAACCCTAACGACGTATTTTTAATTGAATAAAATTATCTGTTCAGCACTTTATCTATGTATTCATCACTTCAATCGATGAAACGTTATTATGAATTGAAGAACAAATCATATAGATAAAATCGTTCTTATTCAGAAAGTGAACAAAAATAAAATATGTATACTGATATATCAGTAGAAGCCATAACATAACGACGCGATTTTCTTAAGAAGATAGTGTAGAGCTTTGATGATTAGATTCTATTATTTCGAATTTCAAATAAGTTGATTTGAGTGTAAATTTTACTTCAAATACAAAATGGAAGAGAATAGAATAGTTATGAAAGGGCAATGTTCATAACAAGAACGTGGTTGTTGCGTAGGGGTATTTTTGAAAGAAATTTTACTTTTTAAATAAGTTAGATCTTACATATTAAAATTTTTATTTATAAACTTCGTATTACATAAAATTGTTTATTTATAAACTTCGTATTACATAAAATTGTATACATGGGCTTTCAACTGAGAAATCCTTACAAATATTATAACGATAATAAAATCTTTTTGGAAGGGTTCAATTGACTACACACCACCCTCCATTAGAGTCACCCTTGGATGCTGATATGGCTAATGAAAAGGATCATGAGCACTTCGGCTCTAGTTTAAAATCGAAGCAATTTGGTTATATTCTCATGTGAACAGTAACAATGTCTTTAATTATGCTTAATACGTTTCTTAATCTCATAAAATAAATAAATTTTTTGTGTTTCGGTTTTTTTTTTTTTACTCTTTTATTTTACCTATTGCTATTATTTTTAATTTTCGACATATTAGAAAATTCTATTAGATATTTTTTATTTTACGATTTTAAATTATAAAATTGCAAAATGCTGATTCCGTAGGGTCCGCAATATTCGGCGGGGACCATCATTCATCAAAACCATCTCCAGTAAGTCCGACATGACCATTGCGTTTGTCTATCACGTATATATTTATGAGTTATGCTAATTATTGTTTATTGAACGGTAATTAATAATTTAATAAAAATAATTTTTTAATATTAATATATTTTTTAATATAAAATTTATTATTTTTATAAATATTAATACATTTTGTACAGATATTTATATATTATATATTTTTTAATTATTATATATTGGACGGTAATTAGTATTTTTTTATATTTATAGCAAAGTTTGGAAAGATTCTAAATATAAATATTAAATATCAATGATATTGGTATATATTGATCGATACTTAACAATATTGATATCAATTAACATATTAATAAAAATAAATATTAAAAAAAATATTTTTTTTGGAGATATGTACAAATCAATTTTGTGCCCAATACGTTGGTGTAGAAAGAAATTTGAAGGTTATGTACAATTTTTTAATTTTTTTTGGTTATTTTATTTTCTTGGATTGTGTCCAAAAGTGAAATTACAAAAATAAATTTTTTAATCAAACGATAATTTCTTTATTAAAGGAAAAATAAACATCTGGCCCTGTTTGGGCTAATATGTGCATTGTTTGCTTATTTTTGTAGTTTTTAAACTTTTTTTTATCATTTGGTTGAGTTTTAACCAATCATCTTGATAAAAATATAATTTTGATCAAAAAAATAAGAAAATCTCACTAAGAACAAAAATAAATAACATAAAATCTAATTTATTAGTTTATTTTAATTTATTAATTTTATATTTTGATCAAAGTATTTTTACTTTTTTAACTCGTATCGATGAAAAAAATCTAAAAAAATATAATAATTGGATCAAATGATTAAAAAAAAATCTCTATAAATAAAAATAAGAAAAAAAACAAACAAATAAGTTATTATCCCGAGATATAAATTTGACTTATTAATTTATTTTAAAATTTGATTTCTCTTTTGATTTGTTTATTGTCTTAGTTAAAAATTCACTTTTTTGACTCCAACCAATACAAAGAATCAAAGTATAATAATTTAATAAAATAATAAAAAATATTAAAATAATAATATATAAAATAAATAAGTTAAGTCTCCATTTGATATCTCTAAAAAAACTAATTTTTTGTGTAAAAAGGTTATCTTTTAAGTTATACTACCTCGTATCCCTAAAAATTTTATTAGTCATTATTTCGGTATTCAAGGAGGAAAAAGTTTTTATACATCCCAATTATTCAATCTTTTTATAATGAAATAACTATATATACTCAATTACAAAATTAACTCTATTCTTGAAAAAAAAAAAATGTTATTATCTTAAATATTATAACTTAAAAATAAAAAATAAAAATATATTAGATATTTTAACAAAAAAATAAAAAATAACTCTAAAATAATTATCTCAAACAATTTAATTTTTTTTTTCTTTTAAAAGAACTAAATTTCTTTAAAGTCATTTTTTAAACATTATTAAACTAATAAATGGTAAAATAAAAAAAAAGAAATAAGCTAGGACCCTATTTTGCATTCCTAAAATGTTGTTTTTCATTATAAAAATTAACTTTTAAGCTAGATCGTTTAGTATCTCTAAAAAAAAAATATGCATTATTATTTTTATTACGATATTTAAATTTTTTTTTATACACATCTCAAATAATCGTAATTTTCTCAACAATAAAATTACTGTAATATACTCAATTAAACAATTAATTACACTCCTAAAACTAAAAAATTTCGTTCTATTATTTAAACCACCATAACTTAAATGCAAAAAGTGAGAAAATTCTACATGTTTGAATAAAAAATTTTAAAAAAAAACTCTAAAAAAATTAAAATAAATTACACATACATTCCTTATATTTAAGGGTAATAAAACTGACATCCCCTTTAATTTTTAAAATATCACTACTGTACTTTATATTTTTATTTTTGTAATATTTAAGTTTAAAAATTAATTTCTGTTAACTTTTCGAACGGAAACACTGTTAAAACAGTTTTTTTAAAATTTTTTTAGTTTTTTTATTTAATTACAAAATCTTATTTAAAAATTTTTAATTAAAAAATAAAAAATTTCTAAATAAAAAAATAAGTAACATAAGATTTAATTTATTAATTTATTATTATTTTTAAGTTTTTAATTTTGATAAAAAATTAATTTTGATTAGAAATTTTTATCAAAATTAAAAACTTAAAAATAAATTAATAAATTAAATTTTTTGTTACTTATTTTTGTATTTAGTAATTTTTTATTTTTTAATTAAAAATTCTTAAATAAGATTTTATAGTTAAAGAAAAAATTTTTTAAAAAAACTATTTTAATACTGTTTTCGTTTAAAAAGTTAACGAAAATTAACTTTTTAATTTAAGTATTATAAAAATAAAAATATAAGAGAGTGCAGTTATATTTCAGAGAATAGATGAGACGTCAGTGTATTACCCTTAAATACAAATAGTGTAGGTGTAATTTACCTAAAAAAATTATTCGTAATAAAAAAAATAAATTTTGTTTAAAATTACAATTTTTAAATATTCCAAACAAAAATAAATAAACCTTTAATTGGGAGCTCCCGTATTTTATGCGCGTAATTTTATATTCATAATATAAAATAAAAATAATATTATAATAATTACATTTAATGATCATATTTAAATATTATATGGTGTGTATTTTATGTATAATACTTATATCATATGGGTAGTGCTAATTACTGTTCACTGGACGGTAATTAATAGTTTAATAAAAATAATTTTTTTTAATATTAATATATTTTTTAGTGTAGAGCTTATCATTTTTACAAATATCAATACATTTTACATAAATATTTATACATTATATACTCCTTAATCACAATTCATTGAATAGTAATTAGCATTTTTTATATTATATTACGAACTCATCATCAAAAAATATTATATAATACTTAAATATAATTAATAAAAAAGAATTATTATAATATTAATAAAATAATGGAGACAAAAAGGCACCGATTATTCTCTTCATCTCTTGACATTAGTTAGGCCTCAAAGACAAAAGTGTCATCGTCACTCTCGTCTTTTCCGAGGAGTAATTATTCGCTGTTTTCAACGTAGTATGGGCCAAGTTAATGGTACACTGAATGAGTTGGCCTGACGACTTGATTTTAAGTTAATATTTTAATTTTAAATTATTTTAAATTAAAAAATTAAAAAATTTATTTAATTAAAAAATTAATAACTTTTAAACCATAAAAAAAACTAAATAAAGTGAATATGAAATTCTAAGTCTACACTTATATACAAAAAAAAAAAATCAAAAGCCAAAAAAACTAAAAAATCCAAACTAGTGACTAAATATCTAAAAAGGTAAAATTAAAATTTATTATGAAAAAATTTAAAATTTTTAAAAATAAATAAGTTAAAAGTTAGGAATAAAAATTAAGACTTTTTAACATTTTAAACTTTAAGTTAAAAATTAAAAAATAAGTTTAAAATTGACTTAAGTCGGTAGACAAATAAAAACTTAATATGATAATTATAAATTTTATAATAACAACATAATAAATAATTTTTATTAAATTGTTAAAAGTTAAAAAATAATACACAATATAAGTTATAATTTTATTTATTTGTTAAACATATCATATAATATCAATCATATATATACATACCAGAAGTACTTAATAATTGCCTTCCCACGGGGCTTCACGTGGCAATGGTCGGCCCACCCCCACGTACGCCCACATAAGCCTCTCCTCTCCCAACAACCTCGCATACTTCCCATGTGACTGGCCCCACCTCTTTTTTTGATTATTTAATTTAGGTTACGTTAATTTTAACGTAAAATATTTTTTTTATTTTATTATTTAATTAATAAAATTAAAATAAAATATGTTTTTAAATAAAATATTTTTTCATAAGATGAAATTATTATTATTTAAATAAATTAGTAAATTGTTTCTATTTTTTTTAAAAGACGTATCTTCAGTTTGATTATTTTTAAATTTATAATTTTATTTATTCATTTTTAAAATAAAAATGCATAAGTCAATGGCGGTGGTAATTATTATTTTAAATAATTTTTTAAAGATTTTTTATCCAATTTTTTTTGCCATTAATGAAATTTTTTTACATTAATTTAAACAATTATACATTTTAGATTTATCTTGTTACAATAGATTTAAAGTAAAAAAGATAAGCAACTTTTAAAAAAAAAAAATTTATATAAGGCGAAAAAATCTTTAAAAGACCCTAAATGATCATTTTAAGGTTTTTTTCGTATTTTGTAAAAAAATATTTTTTGTTAGTTCACATAGTGATATTTTTTAAATTTTTCTCGTTACGAGAAACTAAAAAAATAAAAATAAATAATTATTTTTTTAAAAAAATATCATATAAAAAAAAAATTTATAAATTTTTTTAAATTATTTTTAGTAAACTTTTTTCAACTCTAAACAAAACAAAATAGACTTTAGATTTGTTTTATAAATCAAAAATGTAAAAAATCTACACAAAAAAAAAAAATAGAATAGACGAAAAAAAGTCATGACAAAAATTACATGAAAACATATCCAAAATAGTTACGAAACTCTAGGAGGCATCGAACCAGATCTAACTATTTTTAGTACGTTGCTGAAAAAAATATTTTGTTTTATTCTAATAATAAAAAATTTTATTTTGAAAATATTTTTCATGTATTATCCGAATACTAGAAAATAAAAATAAAAAAAATACTTTTTTCACAAAAATATTTTACATTGAAACGAACGGAGTCTTAATAGATAAAATGTTTGTTGTAGTTAAAACTATAAATTTATTATTTAAAATAATAAAATTTTCATTTGAATTTTTAAAACTTCTATTGAATTATAAATTATAATTTAAGCATTCGATGGTTTTGAAATATTATGTGTTATTGTTTATATAATATTTTTATTTAATGACATAAAAAAAAACTCTAGCCGAGATAATATTGTCTCCTTTTTATTTGGAAGATAGAAGAAAAATGTAACCCACTTAATTAAATAAAAAAATGTGTATCTGTCACGCCCTTGAAACCTGGGTCACGCAAATTGCTTAAGAAAATTCATTTTGAGATACCAAGAACTATCAAAACCATCCGAGCCCAAACGGGTTTAAGAACATAAACGAAACTAAACTTAAAACCTTTGAAAAAATGCACTTTTGAGGATTTATTTTATACAAAAGGAGAACCCAAAATATCAAGATCGAGGTCTCTAGGAGCCAAGGTTTAAAAACAAAACAATCAAAAATTTTAATTTTTGCTCGGATCGCTCGAGCGGTCCTTACTTGCGCACACTGCTTTTTCCACGGCTTGTGAAACAACCGGGGGTTTACGTTAACCACTTGATAGACCGTTTTTCCCCAGCTTGTGAAATAACAGAGGGTTCACCACTCGATAGACCGCTTTTTCACGGCTTGTGAAACAACCAAGAGTTCACATTAATCACTCGATAGACCGCTTTTTCACGGCTTGTGAAACAACCAAGAGTTCACATTAATCACTCGATAGACCGCTTGAGCGGTCTCTCTCTGGATCCTTTTTCAAAATCTAACTTTTTTCACCTAACGCTTAACCATTTTTTAACCTTTTGAAAACCCTTAAAGGCATAACCAAGCATTGTAAAACATGCCAAACAAAGTTCAAAACTTCCTTGAGGCACAAGAGTTGATGTTAAATATAAAACCAATCAAAATCCTTTTGTTACAAACATCAAAACGATTCCACCCAAACACTATTTTTATACAACTATGAAATCAAAAATAGCCAACCCATGGCTCCTCTCAACTTCATACAACATACATTTATTGATATCATAGCCTTACGACTTATACAACATATGCTTTCAAATTCAAAACATATTACACAGTTATATACTCCAATACATAAAATCAATGTGTTGGAGGCAAACTGCCAAGATAATTGATTTTGAAAACGATTTTTCGAAAAAATAAAATTCGATGGGCAATCGTTGAAATAGGCTCGAGATAAAAATTTTGATGTCGAACGATTAAAAATAAAATCCATGCCACCAAAGTTAATTCAAACGAATATCTTTTTGGTTGATTTTTCAATTACGATTTTTGGTTCCCGAGTGAAGTTTCGGTCAGACATTTTATTATATTTCAGATGCGACTCTCGAACGTAATATGGGTTACGATCATTCGAGAACTGAAATCAACAGAACTTGGACAACCTTAGTCTTGAAAGACAACTTATGAATTTGGTTGAGCCTACTCGCATATTTATAGGGTTATAGTAGGGATCTGTAGAGTAATTATGATATAGACTTCTAGTGTAACCCAAATACCTATCTAGCAATTTTTGCAAATATGCAAACCTCTGGGTGGTTTATGTAATTATGAAAATCCTGTAGCGATTTCTGTAATTTTTATAAAACACTAAATTACAGTTTATACCACTAAAGAACTATAACTGTACTCTTAGTTATAATCTAAAGACCAACTTGCATTGAACTCTTGTTATTAAATGCTTAATTCATCTCTCCACGTTAAAATTCTCATTACCTGCTAATTAAATTTAATTACTGAAAATTTAATTTAATCGACATCTTTAAAATTTTTTAAACCTTTTCACTTAACTTATCTGACTACCGGATAATCAAATCCACCGCAAGTTTTGACCTGATCAAAACTTATAAGCTTCCTTAAGGGGGTATCGTCAATCCTGAATTATCAAGACATGGATTCAGTTAATAATTAATATTCATCATATAATTAATACTGCTATTCAACTTACCGGGACTATACACCAATTTATGATCGCACTCTCTAATAAATTAAAATAACGAATATTAAATATACATAAATTAATAATTATTTTAGAATTAAGAGTATAAGTACTCTCATAATAATCTTGGGGTGTGAATTAATTTATATAATCAGTATAAAATTAATTACCTCAATGTTGTCCCGTTCAATACACACAAAATGTATTAACACAAAGTATCAGAACAATAGAAGACGCTATTATCTATTGCCCGTAATCAAGATAGGCCTACTAAAACTCTGTACTACAGTCGTACCGATGATTTGTCAATTTTCATCTAAACTGTGAACAAAAACTTATATTTTGTAAGAAACAATAATTTAGTCTTCTGTGTGCAAATCGTACTCTACACATCAGATTAAATACTGTACAGAATAAAGAATATTCATGCATAACATTAAAGAAATAATGCTGCATGCATTACTTATTAAGATTCTTATAAAATAAAAAATTAATTTTATTAAAATAAAATTAAACACTAAAACTAAATAAAATTCATGATTTTCAGTATACAACCCTAACAATCTCCCACTTATACTCAAAATCATACTGCCATACATCTGACTCTCATGCCATTTACAGGACTATCAGAAGTTTTAGCCAGTAAACTCTTTGTAAAAGGATCTGTAAGGTTGTCTGCTGTTGCAATCTTGGTCACAGCAACATCACATATCTGTATAATTTCTCGTATCAGATGATACTTACGCTCAATGTGCTTTCCTTTTTTGTGGACTCTTGGTTCATTCTAATTTTCAACTGCTCTTCTATTATCACAATAAAGTATAATAGTCGATTGAACTGAAAAAATCACATCTAAATCCAACAGGAAGTTCTTGAGCCAAATGGCCTCATTGGCTGCTTCAGAAGCTGCCACGTACTTGGCCTCCATGGTGAAGTAGCTTCAAAAGTCTTAACTAGTATCAAGCATGCAGGGCTGCTTGATACTCCTCAAACTAATAGCTTCACCTCCTAAGGTAAACACATATCTTGAGGTAGACTTACGAGAACCGTTGTTTGATTAGAAATTCGAGTCTATGTACCCTAAAAGTACTAGACTGTCTGCTTGGTAAACCAACATATAATTCTTAATCTTTTTCAGGTACTTGATTATATTCTTTACCACAGTCCAATGCTCTTGTCTTGGGTTAGACTGATATCTGCTAACCATGCTAATGGCAAAACAGATGTCGAGTCTAGTGCAAAGCATAGCATACATTAGGCTTCCTACTGTCAAAGTATAAGAATTCACCTTCATCTTCTCTATCTCATCAGGTGTCTTAAGACACTGATCCTTGGATAGAGTGATTTCATGCCTGAAAGGGAGAAACTCTTTCTTGAAATCCTGCATGCTAAAACGAGCAAAGATATTATCAATATACTTTGCTTGTGATAAGCTCAACATCTTTTATTTTTGATATTGCAAAAGCTTAATTCCAAGAAGGTGACTAGCTTCTGCCAAGTCCTTCATATCGAATTACCCAGATAATTATCTTTTTACCGAAGATAACACCCTCATATCATTTTTGATGAGTAAGATATCATTTACATAAATACTAGAAAGACTATTATGCTTTAGTCACGCTTCTTGTACACATATGACTCATCTAAACTTCGATCAAAATCATAATACTTTATGACTTGATCAAATCGAGTATCCAAGACCTTGATACCTACTTAAGTCCATAAATGGATCTCTTAAGGTAGCACAATATGTGCTCCTGGTCCTTCACTATGAAATCTTCTGGTTGTACCATATAGATACACAAGTTAAGACTTCCGTTAAGAAAAGCTGTCTTGACATCTATTTGCTAAATTTTGTAATCAAAATGGGTACAATGGATAAGAGAATTCGGATAGATTTAAGCATGGTTACCAGCGAAAATTTTTTCTCATAATCGATTCCTTCTTTTTGAATGAATCCTTTTACAATAAGCCTAGTTTTGAAGGTTTCAACCTTCCCGTCTATTCCTTTCTTTCTCTTATAGATCCACTTACATCCAATAAATTTTATCCATTCGGGTGGTTCTACAAGTTTTTAGACCTGATTAGAATACATAGATTTTATTTCTGAATTTATAACCTTTTGCCAAAGATCTATATCTTTGTCCTAAAGTGCTTCATTGTAGTTATAAGGTTCGGTATCGAGTTCTGTTGAGATCCTGTCAAAAGACTCTCCAAAAAATATATACCGATCAAGTTGATAAATAACTCTCCTACTACGACGAGGCACTACCTGTATCTGTGTACTAGCAGTAACATGCTGTGTAAAATCTGAACCCTGTGCACCATTATTCACATGCTCGTCTGGCATGTTAATGGTAGAACCTTGTTCATAATTTGCATATGTTCTGATAATCCTCCCACTACGACGAGACAATGGGATATCAGTGACTCGTAGATCCTCTTCCGTTTTACTAGTATTTTTTCTCATTTTTTCCAGAATAATTTTACTTTTGGGCATGTAGTTCATAATATAATCCTCATCCAAAAATCGAACATTGGTGATAACAATGACCTTTTGATTCTTAGAATTATAAAATAGTTCACCCTTCATTTCCTTGAGATACCCCACAAAAAAATTATCACGCCCCAAGCACCAGGATCACGCGAAAGCCCACCAAAATACTCATTTAATAAAAATAGATTTTACAGTTGGAAATCAAAATACAGCAGTTGGATAAAATTTTTTCCAAGTTCAGCTCTCATAAACGATAAACATGCATTCTCATACATGAATAAGTATATCGCCAAAAGGCGTACAAAACTAGACTTCACAGGCATCACATGTAAAGGTACATGTCTCCAGAAAGAAAAAACTACAGCAAGTCTTTCATCACCTCTGCAACTAGATCAACTCCGCGTGCTCACCTGAAAAAGGTTTTACAGCAAAAATTCCCACACCGTGAGCCGAAACACAATAGAACATAGACAGTAAAACTGTAATACAGGTTATGCAATCCTAAGGTGGGAGCTAATTCAACCACAAAAGCCAAACAGGTTTTTCTCTAAAAAATCAACAGTTTTCCATCCTTGAAACTATGTATATAATTCTGATAGATATCATGCCACAGTTAAAGAAAAGCAGTAAAACACAACATTCTCCACCCGGGGATACACAGTCGAGGAGATACGATAAAATATAATCCTATGTACGACTCTGCCACACCGACAAAGGTAACAACTATAGACTCTCATCCATTACCCTAGACCCACAGGCTTAGTAATGACAAATTCTATACGGAGTCACGACAACGACGCCATTAACGGAGGCACCCAAACTGCTCAATTTATAGGAGATAACCGAAGGTACAGAGGACCTACTGCTTAATTTACGGGACCTGAGCCTGAGGGTACAAAGCACCCACACACACTCAATTTACAGGGACTAACCCGAAGGTACAGAGCACCTACGCTGCGCACGTTTCTGAACTTAAATCGAAGAGCAATGGAAGCCCAACTCAACCAAACCCACTGTCACAGTACATGTATGGAAAACATTTCAAAACCCGCAAAACTAATAAACAACACATGCATATAGGAAGATCTAATCCATGAACCATGAAAATCAAACAAAATATGTAAAAACATATTTTCACCCAAACGTTTTAGAAGTTGAAACTCAATCCCAAGGGCTAGCTCAAAACCTTTAACAAACATGTTTTTTTCCAAAGTTTTCATCAAAACTCCTTTTTCAAACCATCCCTCCGAAAACCAACTTTTGAAACGTGAGATTACATGAATCCATCGCTTTAAAACCATTCGAGAAAAGTGAGGAAGGCTAAAACCTAACCACCGAAACAACACCAACAGCCCACACAGGACCCCAGTCGACTGGCTCAAGCCCCCAGTCGATTGAAAAACTCTCTAAAAAAAGAGTTTCAAAACAGAAGCAATTTCAGTCGACTGACCTCCCAGGTCTAGTCGACTGAACTCCCCAAAAGATGATCCAATCGACTGACCACCATGGTTCAGTCGACTGAACAGCCCAAAAAATGGTTTTTAAGGTACGGATCAACCTTTTTAAACCCAAAGCGATGTCTCGAAGCTTCCATCAAACACCCTCTAGCTCACACACACCCAAGCCTATCACCAAAGGCCCCAAACGTAACATCCAACACTGTTTTCATCCAACTGAAACGCCAAAAAATGGTTTTAACCCAAAATTAGATTTAAAACATAAATCACCTTTCATGCATTTTTAAACGGTAGAAACACGTAGGATTACACATAGTACCCTCTAACAGTTATACAGTCTAAGATCCTACATTGGTGAGTTAAAACTCAATACCTTGATCCACGTGCAAAATTGAGTTTTGCCAGAATAAAATTCTGTCTGGATGGATGCATAGACCACGATGCCAATACTGAGAATTAGTTGTTGGTTTATCAAAAACCAAGCTCTGGGCCCCCGAGAAGTTAGAGAGAAGGTAGAGAGAAAAAGGAGGAAACTTAATCGTTAAGTTTTGAAAATATATTTTGAAAATATCTAACTCCAGATATTTATTGGCCTCCAAAATATCTTTTTTTTTAAATTTTAAAAATTCGAACCGCAATTCCTAACAACCCCGGGAACCAACCCCGCATGCTTATATAAATCGAAACATGCATCAAACATATGTATAAGTCTAAAAAAAAGACGGGTCTGGGTCTCACAAAGAAAAAAGCTTCGGATATCTAACACGCATTCCCGACTCCAGCTCCTATATCGCTTCTTCAACCCTGTGATGAAGCCATAGGACCTTGATATAAGCAATGGTTCTACCTCGCAACACTTGCTCCTTTGTACCAAGAATCTTCACTGGACACTCCTCATAAGTGGCATCCTCATCAACTCGTAGCTCGGCCCAATCTAACACAAGTGAAGGATCAGGCTCGTACCTCCAAAGCATAGAAATGTGGAACACGTTATGCACAGATGCTAACTGAGGTGGCAAAGACAAACGATATGCAACCTCTCCAATCATGTCAAGGATCTCAAAAGGTCCAATGAAAGGAGGTGATAGTTTCCCACTACGACCGAATCTCATCAAACCTCTACGTGGTGAGACCTTCAGAAACACATGATCCCCCACAGTAAACTCCAAAGGCCTCTTCCTTTGATCTGTATAACTCTTCTGACGGCTCTGTGCTATCGCTAGACGTTGGCGAATCACTGCGATCTTCTCCGTCGTCTCTCGTACCACGTCGGACCCCAAAACTGTGGTCTCTCCCACATTTGTCCAACATACTGGTGACCTACACGGCCTACCATACAAAGCCTCATACGGTGCCTTCCCAATACTAGACTGATAGCTATTGTTGTATGCAAACTCTGCTAACGGTAGATGATCCTCCCACGAACCTCTGAAATCAAGTACACACGCCCTCAACATATCCTCTAGGATCTGAATGGTCCTCTCAGACTGGCCATCCGTCTGTGGGTGAAAAACTGTACTAAACATCAACTTCATCCCCAAAGCCTCCTACAGACTCTGCCAAAAGCGTGACGTGAAACGCGGGTCTCGATAAGAAACAATAGACACTGGCACTCCATGCAACCTGACTATCTCCCTGACATATAACCTACTTAGTCGGTCCACCGAATCCTTCACTCGAATGGGGAGAAAGTGTGCAGACTTTGTCAATCTATCAACCACAACCCATACGGTGTCGTGTTCCGTAGGTGAGCGAGAAAGTCCTGACACAAAGTCCATCGTGACGTTCTCCCACTTCCACTCAGATATCGGTAATGGTTGTAGCAAGCCTCTCGATTTCTGGTGCTCCACCTTTACCTTCTAACAGGTAAGGCACCGTAAAACAATCTAAAGTACGTCTTTCTTCATTCCTGTCCAATAGAATTGACGACGTAAGTCGTGGTAAATCTTCGTGCCTCCAGGATGTACTGCAAGGAGAGAATGATGACACTCACGTAGGATATCCGCGCAGTATGACTCTAGCATAAACAACCTCCCGGCCAACCTTAGACTCAGGTCTGAACCCACAACCCATCATGCTGTATCCTCTCCATTAGCAACACGATCCCGTATCATCTGAGCTTCCTAATCCATCTGTTGAACCTCTAACATTCGTGCAATCAATGCTGGTCGTGAAACCACTGAAAACAAGGTGGCCCCCGTCGTTGTCTTCCCAAGACACAAATCAAACTCCCCAATCTCTCTAAGTATAACCCATTCACGTATAGCCACAGATGCTAACGACCCGTGAGATCTCCTACTGAGTGCATCAGCCACAATATTGGCCTTCCCTAGATGATAATGCAAGTCAAAATCATAATCCTCCAACAACTCCATCCATCTTCGTTGGCGCAAGTTCAGGTTCTTCTGCGAAAATAAGTATTTTAAACTCTTGTGATCAGAGAAAATCTTGAAGTGCTCACCATAAAGATAGTGACGCCATGTCTTCAAGGCAAAGACCATGGCAGCCAACTCCAGATCATGTGTCGGGTAGTTCTTTTCATGGATCTTCAGCTGCCGAGAATCATAGGCTACAACCTTCCCTTCCTGCATCAGGATACAGCCCAAACCGTCGTGTGATGCATTCCAATACACTGTATATCCCAAGCCTCACTTGAGAATAATCAATACTGGCGCACTAGTCAACATCATCTTCAGCTCATGGAATGCCGACTCACAGGACTCACTCCAAATGAACACAACTCCCTTCTACATCAGACGCGTCATTGGCGCAGCAAGTCTCGCAAAATCCTTCATGAACCGTCGATAATAACCTGCTAAATTAAAAAAACTACAGATCTCAAAGACGTTCTTCAGTCGCTCCCAACCCATCATAGCATCTGTCTTCGACGAATCCACAGCTACTCCGTCTGTCGACACTACGTGTCCCAAAAACCTCACCTCAAACATCTAGAACTCGCACTTCTCGAATTTTGCATACAAGCGATGCTCTCTCAAAGTCTGTAACACGATACGCAGGTGCTCCTCGTGTGCCTCCCTAGTGGGTGAGTAGATGAGAATATCATCCACAAATACCACCACAAAACTGTCCAGATAAGAATGGAAGATCTGGTTCATCAAACCCATAAACGTAGCAGGAGTGTTCGTTAGACCGAACGGCATAATTAGAGACTCATAGTGACCATAGCGAGTCCAAAAGGCGGTGTTCTCTATGTCCTCATCCCTAATCCTCAACTGGTGGTATCCTGATCTCAAGTCAATCTTCAAGAAGCAGGATACTTATTCTTTACTGTCAAATCATCTATCCTCGACATAGGATACTTATTCTTTACTGTCACCTGATTCAGCTTTCGATAGTCGATACACAAATGCAAGAATCCATATTTCTTCTTGGCAAAAAGAGTAGGAGCTCCCCACGGCGAATTATTCGGGCGTATAAACCCCCTATCCAGTAACTCCTATAGTTGTACCTTGAGTTCACACAACTCAGCGGTTGCAAAATGGTAAGACGGCATGGATATGGGAATAGTTCCTGGAGCCAACTCAATAGGGAACTCTACCTCCCGGTTCGGCGGTAACTCGAACAGATTGTTCGGAAAGACATCTGGATAGTCGTAAACCACCGGAGGTAACGTTCCTCAAATCCCAACTTCCTCATCCAACATGAGAGCTGCAAAGAGGGAACCCAGGTTGCCCTGGTTCCGCATAGCGCCGGGCATAGATATCAAACTCTCATCTCGGTCACTCATAAAGCAAAAATAATCTCCCGTCGGTGCACAAATGGTTACCCTTCGTCGATCGCAATCGATAAAGGCACGATAGGTGGTCAGCCAATCTATTCCTAGGATGACATCGAATGCGGTCATGTCTAGAATAATAAAGTCAAACTCTAAACAACAACCAGCGACCTCCAACACATAGGATTTACAAACAAGACTCAACGTCACACTTCTACTGACTTGGGTCTCCACGCTCAAAGTACTACCCAACCAGGCCATTTCCAGACCTAAAGCAGATGCAAAAGTAGATGATATAAACAAATGCAATGCTCCAGCGTCTATGAGAACACTGGTCCATGATCTAAAGACTAGAAGTGTACCTCTAATCACGGAGGCGGTAGCAGCAACATCAGGCACGACCGGTGCTCTGGATGAATTGGGATCTGCAAGAACATAAGCTTTGGCCTGTCTATTGTGGTCCTGAACTGTCGACTATTGGCCCGACTGTACCAAGGTGCCCCCTTCTGCGAATCTAGATGGCTGGCGTCCCTGAGCAGATGGAGTGGTAGGTGCTCCTGATGTACTCCTCATACTCCCTCCTCTGGGGCAATCTCTACAGATGTGCCCAGACTGGCTACACTCAAAACATACCACCGGTACCCTCCCTTGCACTTGTGGCTGCGACTGTGCCTGAACAGGCGCTGAATTTCGGCACTCTGCCGCACGATGCCCTGGCTGTTGGCATCTAAAGCAAACAAGCGCTCTTTGATCCGACCTTTTCGTTGAAGCTATGGGAGGTATAGATGCAGAAGACTATGGCGAATACGACCCCGCTGGATGTGAACTCAGACTAGATGTCCGTCGACGCTTGTTCTCCATGTGTCCCTGACCTTGTGCTCGTCCCCTATCTCGCTGACCCTTACTGTCCCTGTTTCTGCGCGCCTCGTTTACAGTGTCTTCCACCTTCATGGCGGTCTCCACCAACTCTGTAAAGACCTGCATCCTGAATGCTACCACTCTATCTCTAATAGCAGGCCTCAAACCCCCCTTGAAGCTCTTCATACGAAACTCATATGTAGGTACGATCTCCTATGCAAATCGAGATAGGATAGTAAACTCAGCCTCAAACTCAATCACAGTCATCGTCCCCTATGTCAGAAAAAGGAAATCCTATCTGTAGCGATCCCTTAGTGTCGCCGAAAAGTATTCCTCTAGAAATACCTTTGTGAATGCCTCCCATGTGCCCCTAACTGTAAACTTGGCGAACTTCCACCACATATGAGCACTCCCCCTCAATTGGAAGGCAGCAATAGTAATCCTCAGATAATCTTTCTCAATCTGAAGCGTATCTAAGATCCTGGTGATCAGCTCTAGCCATTCAGTGGCTACTATGGGGTTAGGACCCCTAGAAAAGGTAGGAGGGTCCAAACGGCAAAACTCGCGCATCGCGACCGTCGCCCTCGGCTTAGGTACATTCTCCCTTCCCCTAGTGGTCTCAGCCAGTTACCGGATGGAGCCGACCATCTCACCCAATAGATCTCCCCCGCCAACAGGTCTGTGGGGTGCATTAGCATCCCCAACATCTGGGACTGGAACGTCCCTTCGGCCAGAACCACGGCCACGGTCTCGACCTCGTCCTCCCCGCGTGGGCATACTTTATACGAAAGTAATATAATAGGATAAGCATCCATACAACATGTTATTACTAACGTAAAAGACATAATACACATAAGCATGCTAACATATAGCCACTTAAGATTATGTCATCACATCTCACATACCGAGGAGAACCAACAAGAAAGACTCATCACTCCAGACAACCTACGTAGATTCTTTGCTAGAAATCACGTCCGTAAAATGCGTCTCTAACATGGCTCCTAAGTTTGTTAATCCAAATGCCTAAAGGCAAGACTAATCAATCATAAGGTCCAACCTCTATACACACGTATACACCACAAGCTATCATGCAGATGTTAGGAAAACGCTGTAATACATGCAATCCAGCACACATACATCCTCACAAGGTGATGCACCCTCTTTTCCATGGCTCTTAAGTATTCGAGCCCAGAGCTCTGAAATCAAGTTGTCACGTCCCAAGCACCAGGGTCACGCAAAAATCCACCAAAACACCCATTTAATAAAAATAGGTTTTACGTTTGAAATCAAAATACAGCATTTGGATAAATGAGTTTCCAAGTTTAGCTCTTATAAGCGATAAACATGCATTCTCATACATGAATAAGTATATCGCAAAAAGGCGTACAAAACCAGCCTTCACAGGCATCACATGTAAAGGTACATGTCTCCAAAAAGGGAAAACTATAATAAGATTTTACAGCAACTAGGTCAACTCTGCGTACTCACCTAAAAAAGATTTTACAGCAAAAATTTCCACACCGCGAGTTGAAGCCCAATAGAACATAGACAGTAAAACTGTTATACAGGTCATGCAATCATAAAGTGGGAGCTAACTTGACCACAAAAGCCAAACAGGTTTTTCTCTAAAAAATTAACAGTTTTCCATTCTTGAAACTATGCATATAATCCTGACAGATATCATGCCACAGTTAAGAAAAAGCAGTAAAACACAGCATTCTCCACCCGAGAATGCACAGCCGAGGAGACATGACAAAATGTAATTCTATATACCGACTCTGCCACACCGACAATGGTAACAACTATAGACTCTCGTCCATTACCCTAGACCTACAGGCTTAGTAATGACAAGTTCTATATGGAGTCACGACAACGGCGCTATTAATGAAGGCACCCGAATTGCTCAATTTACAGGAGATAACCGAAGGTATAGAGCACCTACTGCTTAATTTACGGGACCTGAGCCCGAGGGTATAAAGAACACACACACTCAATTTACAGGGACTAACCAAAAGGTACAGAGCACCTACATTGTGCACATTTCTGGACTTACACCGAGGAGCAATGAAAGCCCAACTCAACCAAACCCACTGTCACGGTACATCTATGAAAAATATTTTAAAACCCGCAAAATAAGTATACAACACATGTATATAAGAAGATCCAATCCATGAACCATGGAGATCAAACAAAACATGTAAAAACATATTTTCAACCAAACGTTTTAGAAGTTGAGACTCAACCCCAAGGGCTAACTCCAAATCTTCAACAAACACGTTTTTTCTCAAAATTTTCATCAATACTCCTTTTTCAAACCATCCCTCCAAAAACCAACTTTCAAAACGCGAGATTACATGAATCCATCACTTTAAAACCATTCGAGGAAAGTGAGAAAGGCTAAAACCCAACTACCGAACCACCGAAACAACACCAACAGCCCACACAGGACCCCAGTCGACTAGCCCAAGCACCTAGTCGACTAAAAAACTCTCTGGAAAAAGAGTTTCAAAATAGAAGCAATTTCAGTCGACTGACCTCTCTGGTCCAGTCGACTGAACTCCCCAAAAGATGATCCAATCGACTGACCACCATGGTTCAGTCGACTGAACAGCCCAGAAAATGGTTTTTAAGGTATGGATCAACCTTTTTAAGCCCAAGACGAAGCCTCGAAGCTTTCATCAAACACCCTTGAACTCACACACACCCAAGCTTATCACCAAAGGCCCCAAACGTAACATCCAACACCATTTTCATCCAACCGAAATGCCATAAAACGATTTTAACCCAAAATTGAATTTAAAACATAAATCACATTTTATGCATTTTTAAATGGTAGAAACACGTAGGATTACACGTAGTACTCTCTAACAGTTAAACAGTATAGGATCCTACCTTGGTGAGTTAAAACTTGACCCCTCAATCCACGTGCAAAAGCGAGCTTTGCCAGAATAAAATTTTGTCTGGATGGATGCGTAGACCGCGGTGCCAGTACTGAGAATCAGCAATTTATTTGTCAAAAACTAATCCCCGAGCCCCCGAGATGTTAGAGAGAAGGCAGAAAGAAAAAGGAAAAAACTTAATCATTAAGTTTTGAAAATATCTTTTAAAAATATCTGACTCTAAATATTTATAGGCCTCCAAAATATCTTTTTTTTTAATTTTTAAAATTCGAACCGCAACTCCCAACAACCCCGGGAACCGACCCCGCATGCTTATATAAATCGAAACATGCATCAAACATATGTATAAGTCTCAAAAAGAGACGGGTCCGGGTCTCACAAAAATAAACTTCTGTCCTTAGTTCCAACTTACCCGCGGTCCCTTTTAGCATATGTGCTGGATACTCCAAAATCTAAATATATCTCAAACTAAGCTTACGCTTGGTCTATAATTCTGTGGAAGTAAAAGGAACTGACTTAGAAGGTACCAAGTTTAGAATATAAGCCCCTGTCTCTAATGCGAGTCTCCAAAATGAATTAGGTAACCCTGAATAGCTCATCATTTACTTTACCATCTCTATAAGAGTCCTATTCATTCTTTCTGTTACACCATTTTGTTGCAAAGTACCCGGTGCAGTCAACTGGGATATAATCTCCTCTGACGACAGGTAATCCTTAAACTCTCCAAAGAGGTACTTCCCACCATGATCGGATCATAGTGATTTGATATTTTTATCCAGGTGCTCCTCATCTCCGCCTCTGCCTAGAATTTTTTAAATTTCTCAAAGTATTCAGACCTACGATGCATCAGATAAATGCATCAATACCTTGAGTGGTCATCAATTAAACTGATGAAGTACTCAAAGCCACCTCTAACCCGAATTGTCATAGGACTACACATATCAGGATGAACCAGTTTCAACAATTTTTTAGCTCTATAGCCTTTAGCCGAAAAGGGCCTCCTGGCCATCTTACCCTCGAAGTAGAATTCACAGATTGAAAGTGTCTCCACTTTTAATGAACTCAAATATCTATCTTCTACCAGTTTATTTATCCTTTTTAGATTAATATGACCTAAGCGTAAGTGGCAAAGAAACGTTTGATTCATTAAAGAAGGAAACATTATTTTACATGGTAAATTAGATGTGTTATTCAATTTAGTTAGTCAGTATAGAAAAGATAGGAGATACAACATACAGATCATCCACAAATGTACAAAAACAAATAAAACGTTTATTTTTTTTAACAACCACATAGTCATTAAAATAAACAGAATATTTGTTATTTATTAAACTAAAAATCGAAATTAAATTTCTTCTAATTGACGGTACATAAATACAATTTTTTAGAAGTAAAATTCTATTTCTACTAAAGCTGAGAGTAACATCTCCTACTACAATTGCTGCTACCCTAGTATTATTACCCATATGTAGGTATATTTTTTTATCACTAAGTTGTCTAGTTTCTTGGAACCCCTACAAAAATTATAGACATGATTAGTGGCTCCCGTATCTACACACTAGTTACTGGTAGATAACACTGCTAACTATGTTTCAACTAATAGTAAATAAAAATTACCTAGTTTGTTCGGCTTACTAAGAAAAATCGAACACTGCTCTTTCCAATGCCCAAACTAATTACAGTGATAGCACTTTCCTCTTGACTTCTTCACACTAGCTTTTAAACTCTGAACTGCTTTTGGACCCGTGTCTCCTTGTTTCTGAACTTATTTCTTCTTCTTGCCTTTCGGCTTAGAGGAAGAACCTTTCTCAGCTACATGTACAGAATCTGGCTTCTTAAGAACATCCTCGACAGGTTGAAGTTCTTTAAGAGGTTCTGCTAATGAAAAGCTAAGGTATAGTTCAGGAAGAACTGCTTAAAGCTATTAGGCAGTGACTGGAGTAAGATATCGACCTGGGTTTTCCCGTCAATTTTAGTTTCTAGGATCTCCAGTTTATTCGGAAGACTGATTATCTTCAGAACATGATCTCTAATTGGGGTGCTTTCAACCATGCTTGTATTCATAAGTGACTTCATGGCCACCTGTCTAGCAGCACGATTTTGATCCCCAAATATTTTTTTTGAGGTTCATAATCATGTCATTGGCACTAGGTATAGACTGATGTTGATGCTATAAAATATTTGACATTGAAACCAGAATGTAATAGCGAGCCATCTGATCAGCTCTCTACCACTTTCGATGAGTCTGGGTTTCATGTTCGGTCGCCCCCTTATCAGGTACTAGTGGCTAAATCTCAGTCAATACAAATTTACAGTCATTAGCAGTTAAGACAATGTCCAAATTTATTTTTCAATTTACATAGTTTGATCCCGTTAGTTTATTTTCTTTAAGTATGGTTGCGAGTGGATTGAAAGTCATTTTAATTATAAAAATCACATAATTAAAATAACCGTTAATTATGATGGGCAAAATTTTAAATTTATTTTAATTTGGTTTCCTCTACAATTTAAAAAAAAATCGTAAGCAGCCTGGTACCCTGTGAATAGCATGTCTCGATGGGAGGACATCTACTATTCATCGTTTGTTTAGATATGCCAATTCTTATTAATTTTTACTATTTTGGTAACTGTCCCTGCCAAGTAAAATTAAATAGCTGATATAGTTTTGGTCCAGTAGATAATAGTAGTGACTCAGATAGAAATGATATTATTATATACAGTTAAGTGTTAACCACCACCTAATCCTAAATCAATTACTTCGTAATGAACCCTTCAGATGGAGAAGTGATCCACATTAATAATTATTCAAAATTATCTATGAAGGAGATTCGTACTGGTGATACTGCAATTAATTTGTCTGATGGAGAGAAAGGCCTTACTGCAAGCACACAGAATTAATTTTATCGCCTACAAACTGGTGATGGAGACTACGGGATTTATCTGTTAATAAATTTTCTCTCCCACTTAGATTTCTAAAATATTTTTGAGTGTTATAAAAATTTATTTAATTAAAATAAATTTATTAATTTTGGAAACTACACGATCTGAAAGAATCTAAAATAGCTTTATGTGTACACGATTCTAAATATTTCGGTTTGCTAAATCATCTTTTCGTGTTCTAATGCGTAACAAATAAAATTCAATGAATGCACAGTTTTTTCTTTATCTTTACAACTAAGGTAGTGATTAAAGGCATTCAATTATTTTATTTTACAGTACACATTTTTCAAAAAATACTAATTTATTAAGATCAAATATTTTTCTATTTAATTAATTTAAAATTCAAAATAAATTTTTACATTTTTTAAGATATCTGATTTAATAAATAATATCTTAAATGTGTCATTTTGTAAAAAAATAAAATATCTAAAAAAGGTTTATTTAATTAAAAAAAACTTAATTTTATTTTTTTACAAAATTTTAATTAAAACTAAATTTTTTGAATTAATTAAATTAACAGGAATATATAAAATAGATATATATCATCCACGCCGTTGAAAAGAATATAAATGCAGTATATATATATATATCCCGATTTCATGATCAAACAGAAGCTCTGATGAGTTTCGATTTACTATTTAAAGATAAGCTGTAAGAGTTTCAATCATTTGAAACAATTGTATATTAGTATCCAGATTGCATAAGAATTCTCTGATTTGTAGTGATATATAAATACATCACATCTTGATTAATACATACTAGAAAAGATAAGTCAAAATAACCCCGAAACCACCAGCACTGCCGCCGGCCATCCTAGCGCCGCCAGCGCCACCAGCGCCACCGTTGCCACCACTTCAGGCGGCTTTTGTCGCTTCTTCCGAACTCTGTTTTCGACGTCATTTTTTTAAGAATAACTCTCGAAAAATACTATCTTTCTGTAAAAATGCCGGTTAAAAAAAGCTTAAAAAATAGTTTTCGATGGCCGCTAAACACAGTAGCGATGCTGCCCAATGCCGCCGCCCCTGTGTTGTCGCTCGTTTGGGCTTTTCCTATGGTGGTTTTGGTTTCCATTTTTTTTTCTATTTTTAGCACTGATATCCAGCAATATGTTGACATGAAGAATGCCTCGAAAATATTTCTAAAAAAGTCTCAAAAATAGCCCCAAAATTGTCGCATGTTGTGCCGAAAAACGCCGTCTATTTGCCGCCTATTTTGACCCAATTTTTTCATGGTTGTTGGACAGTTTATGCTATTTATTACTATTTTATGCCTAAAAAATTACTTAAAAAATAGTGAAAAAAATATCCCAAAAAATCATCAAAATGAGCCCCGAACTGCCGCCCGCAAAGCTGCCGATGGTGGCTATTTTAATTAGTTTTTTCCGAATGTTTTGGGACTTATTTTGTTGCTGTTTATAATGCATAAAACCTATAAAAATTTACCAAAAAAAATGTTTTAAAATTGTTAAAAAATCACCGTGATTTGTGATCCGAAAATCCCAAATCCATCGCCGGTGCCACCGGTTATGCCGCCGCACGTTCTTCATATTCTTGAATATTCAACCCGTTCTTAAATATTCTAAACAATATTTGAAAATAAATAAAAAATTTTACATCGAAAACTTATGTCTTGTAAGCTCACATTCGAATTAGAAAGTTTAAACTATCACATCAACTCTTGTGATTAAAAAAATTATTATCTAAACTATTCAATCAAACATGAAAATAACGATGATAATAAAATCAGAATTAGAACGCCTGTAAAATAAATTCAGCACAGTTCTAAATCTACCCGGCTCTCTCGATAAATTGTAAAGAAAAATCAAAATGGCTATAATACCAATTGTTGGAAGCAAACTGCAAAGATCATTGATTTTGTAAACGATTTTTTGAAAAAATAAAACTGGACGGACAAAAATAAAAACCGTGCTACCACAGTTAATTCAGATGAATACCTTTTTGGTCGATTCTCAAACTACGATTTTTGAGTATTGTGGCACCGGGATTTTGGGGATCTTGGGGATCTTGAAAATGTTTCAAAAATATGAGAATTCAAAAATGTTTAAAAAATCTTTTAACACATTGAAAATGAAAATTTGAAAATTCCTTTTTGTTAAAAATGGAGTCGCCACTTAGTTTTTGAAAAAAACTAAGAAAAATAAAAATGGCTACTGATCTTTAAAACATTAACTAGAGAAAGAGGGTTCGGGAGTTAAGGTACGAATCGAAGAAAGTGTTAGGCAACTCGTTCGCCTAACCGCGAGGTTGGCCTATACTAATCATCTTTGGTTCTTTAATATAATTTTTTAAATGCATGCAAATAAAGAAAGTGGAGGTAAAGAGAGAACATCCAAAATCAAATATGAAAAATACATATCATAGGTATATAGAACACTAAATAAGACAAATGTCAAAAGAAAAATCCTAAATCTTAAGACATGCAATTTCTAACTAAAGGATACATGGAACACTCCCACATACAATTTCATCAAAAATGAACTAAACTATCAAGATTTGAATAAAAGAATAAAACATGCTAGATGTTGTCAAAATTACCTAAATATGAATTTATTACAAAAGGCAAATTAAACTATCTTAAACATACTTTCAAGTAAATAAACTAAAACATATATTAACATGATGAATTAGTAAAAAGAAATGAGAAATACAAAATAAAAGATGCATAAAAAAAAGAGTCCTAAAAGAAAGTTTATAAAAAAAATTTATGAAAAGAGTTTTAAAAAAATGTTATACTAAGAAAGTAGATTCTAACTATTTATATAAAAAAAATAAAGAAAGTAAAAGAAGAAAATAAAATTTATTTTAAAAAGACTTTTTATGATTTTTGATTTAGTAACTTGAAAGAAAATAAAGCTATAAAAAGAAAAAGATGATGGTGCTTTATACTAACATTAAGAGAAAAGAAATACTAATCAAAAGAAAGAGAAAATGGAGTGTTATAAAGAAATTTAAAGCTAGTGATAAAAAAAGAGAAAAAAAAAAAGAAAATAAAATGTTAGCACAAAAAACTACATTAATATTAAAGAAAAAGAAAAATATAGAAAATAAAAACTAGAAAGAGAAGAAAATAAAATAGAATATTAGTATTAAAGAAAAGAAAAATGGACTTAAAAAGAATAAAATAAATTAAAGCTACATTACAAGAAAAAAAAAAAGAAAATGGAGCATTACACTAATGTTACAAGAAAAAGAAAAAAAGTAGAATAGAATGTTAGTAAAAGAAAATTAGACTAACTAAAAAAAAGAAAAAGCAAAGAAATAAAATATTAAAATTAAATAGGTGTAATGTTGACAATTACAACCATTTTTATGTAAGTGCTTATATCATAACAATAACGACATTATTTAGTCGTATTGTTAAATCATGTTAGCACTATTTAATGAATTAAGAAAAAAAAATAACAATATACTTATTGTGAAAGTGTAAACTAAGAAATTAATTAAAGTAACTAAATTACATGAGACAATGTAAACAGTAAGCAAGTTTAATTACATAAACGAAGAAATGTACGGATTGAAATTGAACGTTAATCCAATCACTCCAAGAGAGCGAAAATGGAGTTAGAAAGATTGGGGATCCAAGCAAGGTGCCTCGATCGAGGAATTGTCAAATTGGGGAATGTGCTTCAATTCTCGGATAGTGATTCCAAGCTAGGGCTTTAAATGTAGGTGTTGGAGGTTTAGGACTCGATATCTCGGCAGGACTTCGGCGTCGGGATTCGAAATTGCTCGGCATCTCGACAGAGCTTCACTCTCAAAACCTCTCACTCATTTTCTGTCCTTGAAAACGTACCAGAGGTACGGTATATATAGGGTTCTTTAGCAAATGAGATGCTGCCACGTTGTTGGGACACGTTAGGCCATTTGGAGTTGATGATCGCGATAATAAAAGTTGGCGGTCGCCATGTTTTTGGAAGTTTTCATAAAGCTCTATGGCGGTTGCCATGATTCAAGCTGGCGGTCGCCATATTTGGCTAGGGTTTCCAAGGGGTTCTATTGGCAGTCGTTACAATGAACATGGCGGTCGCCTTACTTGGGCAGCAAGTTTCGATAGTTCGTCAAAAATTTCATTGGTTTGAAGGTTTCGAATTCAAATATCGAGCTTGGATCACTTTTCGAGTATCGTACTGAGGCACCATTTCACCTATTTTCATCATCGAATTAACCTAAGATTGGGCGGGGTCAAATTAGGGTGTCTACAATTGTCCCTTTTTAATATAATTTGCGTAGCAATGCGTGAAGCATGTTATATCAAAGATCCCGAGACAACAACCATTTGACCGAGCCGCCAATCTTAGGCCACTAGCACACAAGCATGCATATGATGTTGGTTGTACTCGAATTTTCATCGAGCTGCCTACGTACCCCTTTCGGTAGGGATCAGATTAGAACGTAGTTCATGGGGCAAGATGCAAGGATAGAATATAAGACTAATCATGATTCATGACAGATACAACGTAATGCAAAATGTATAATGAGAAAAATATCAATCAGTTTTACGTCGTGAAGGGACCGATAAGTCAGTTTAGGGTCATGAGGAGGACCGACGGGTCAGTTTAGGGTCATGAGGAGGACCGACGAGTCAGACGCTAAATTAATAGGTCAAGTTAAGACCTAAAAATTCGAGGCGCGAGATAAAAATTTAAAAATCAAGATACAACTTAAATTTAAATTTATCGGAAACCAATTATTATGCAAAATTATTTTTGGAAAAAAAACATTAGTTAAAGAAAATTATTTCTTTAAACACTCAAGATTTTCTTAAAGAAAAATTTAGAAAAACTCACAAAATAAGAAAAATCATTCATTTTATTATTATTATTTTTATTATTTATTTTTTTATTATAATTTTTATATTATTT
>JAOTRH010402002.1:0-34993 GCA_034768845.1 Heliamphora exappendiculata
GGTTGGGTGGGTGGGTTAAATGAAAAAAATAGGAAGAGTAGGTTGGTTGCATATTATAATTTTTCAATCCACCTACAACCCAACCCAACATGCCTAGGATGTATATAAATTTTCGTTTCTACATACAGAAAATCATAAATTATTATATCTATAAAATTAAGTTGAACCACTACTGAGATTTACTGTTGAAGAATTAAACTAATTTGCTAAAATATTGTAATAGGAATTTGCTGTTGATGTCATTTTATTCTTATTGTGAACATGGACCATTCAAGCACTTCTATTGTTATTAATACTATTTTAGTTGGATACTTGGATAAATGTGCTATCGGTTATACTTATTAGACTTGAAATCTGTTATACTTTTTAGAAATCTAGAATTTGTTGAAACCTATTATGCTTAGTGGAAGCCTAAAATGTGTTATGTTGAAATATACTTGCTAAAAAGTGTTAAATTTAGTAAGTTCTTTGATTTATTTTTTTATTTATTCAACTTACCAAATCGCCTAAACTATTGGGTTGAAACCACCTAAAAATTCAACCAACCCGTTGGTTTTAGAGATAAACGAGTTGACGGTGGGTTCAAAAAAACTCGACCCGCTAAGGATAGGTTGAGTAAGAAGTTTTGCCCAACCCATGCACGCCACCCCTAGTCGGAGAGGACCAGCTTGATTGGAGAAGACAGTGTACTGACGGTAGCCCGCAGGATAATATGGAAGGGCTTCTTCCGACTGATGCAAGGAGTGTGGACATGCCTTAAATACGTGGAGGTGCCGGTGGGGGTTCTATTCGTGTCGATGCTGAAGGTTTTGCCAAGCTACAGGGAAGCTTTTGCAGTTTCACTAGTTAATGGATAAGCAAATGGATGTGCATGTGAATTTACATTTGACTCTTTCTAGCAAATCTTCACTTCACTTATCTCTGTTGAGTCGGGGATTATTTGCAAGCCGGATCTTGAGAATGCCCCTGATCATGTTAATCAGGATTTTCTTCTTTACATCCTCTAGAGGATGGGTTTCGGTGAGAGGTGGAGAAGTTAGATCAGTTCATGCATCTCAACTGTTAGGTTTTTTACTCTACTTAACGATATTCCCAAAGATTTTTTTGCCAGTTCAAGAGATTTACGGCAACACAATTATTTATCTCCCTTCGTATTCATTGTTGTAATGGAAGCTCAAAGCAAGATATTCTTTAGAGCGGCGAGGGTGTGAACGAGTTGAGAATCCTTAGATGTATTATTCTTTGCTTTGTAGCGGTGTCTGGTCTACGGGTAAATCTGGTCGAGAGTGAGATCATTCCTGCAAAAGATGTGACTAATGTGGAAGCCCTACCTATGAACTTGGTTATGGTGTTAGGTCTCTTCATTCTTCTTATTTGGGAATGCCGTTAGAGTTTTCTTTCAAGGTGAAGGCAGCTTGGGATCTGGTGGTGGAGAGGTTTGAAAAGAGGTTAGCTTTTAAGAAGCGTCAATACCTCTCCAAAGGAGATACGCTGACTCTGATCAAGAGCACCTTGTCTCCCGACTTGCTTTATGTCTCTGTTTACAATTCCTCTCTTAGTGGTTCAACAAATTGAGAAGATGGGACGAGGAGTTTAAGTATCATCTTGTTGACTGGAAAATAATTCTTTTACCCAAGGAAATGGGTGGTTTGGGCATTAAAAATCTACCCCTTTTCAACAAAGCCTTAATGAAAAACGGTTATGGAGATTTCCTTTTAAGAGGGATGGCCTTTAGAGAAGAGTGATGGGTGACAAGTATGGGTGCTTAAGAAAAGAGTGGTCTCCTAGTCCTATCCGTGGAGCTTATGGCTTGGGGGTGTGGAAAGGTATTATGCGGGTTTGGAGAGTTCTGTAGCCTGAGCTTGCTTTTAAGGTATGGAGCGAGAGAAGAGTGAGGCTCTAGTCAGATACATGTTGCGGTCATAAAGCTCAACACGAAAGTTTTCCAAATTTGTTTAGAATTTCCATGCATAAAGAGGCCCTTGTGGTAAACTAATGGTCCAGGGACTATGGGGCAGGGGTCTGGACTCCTCTATTCAGGAGAGTGTTACAAGATTGGGAGATCGGCTCAGCGATGGAATTACTAAGATTTTATTTGTTATTTTTATCCAACCAAACGTAGAGAATTTTATGACGTGGCTTGCTAATCCTAGCAGTTCATTCTCGGCAGCGTCTCTCTACAAGGGTCTAGTTAGCGTTGGTTATTGCAAGTTCCTTTGGAGGGAGGTGTGGTGTGCCAAGGCTCATCCTAAAGTGGCGTTTTTTGCTTGGACTATTGCTAAGGAAGTGATCTTAACCCTTGACAACTTGAGAAGGAGGCATCTTTTTTTGGTGGAGTGGTGTTGCTCGAGTAAAAGGGCAGGGGAATCAATGAATCATTTACTGTTACATTGCCCGGTGGTTATGCAGGTTTAGAGTATGTTCTATCTATTTTCAAGGTTTATTGGGTGATGCCTAGATCAATGAAGAAACTTTTTGTGTGTTGGCATAGGGGTTGTTCGAAAAGGCGCAACCGGAGGGCTTGGAATGTAGCGCCTCTTTGCATTTTTGGTGTATTTGGTGGAGATAGAGGAATAGTAGATCTTTTGAGAATGTTGAACGCTCTGTTTCGTCTTTGAAAGGAGTAGTCACTCTTTCTTTGGCTTCATGAAGAGTTCCTTTTTGTTTTGGACTCATAGATTTTTTGGGATCTTTGCACATCGAAGGTGTATAGGTCAATGGCTTTGGTTTTGTCTATGTATAGAGGTGTCTATACTTAGCCTCCTTTTTATGGAGCTCTTGTATTTGGGTGGCAATCCCTTTTTGTCTTTTATTAATGCTATCTTACTATCAAAAAAAGAGCAACCATGAGATATATTCGCTTTGTTAGAAATAGCTAAAATTATACAATTATGTGTGAGAAATATATGCCTAACAGGAAGTGCTCCCAAATAAACCAATAATTATTTGAGAATAACTAACCATAAAGACAGCACAAACCTGAGAAATTAATTGCCTGTTCAAGTTTTCTTGTTCCTTTTCCACATGTTTACAAGCATCACCATACAAAGATGCAGCCTTAGCTAGAATTTTGTCATCAGAGTGCTCGGCACCATATTTGAAACAATCCTGAGACAACTTGGTTCCTGATTACCATAATAGTCATAACGTGAAGTTCTAACATAAAATGGGCCATCATGAGACGATAATGTTTTACTATAACTTGAAAACATTGATAAAGCAACTTGCTGAGTTTGCTTAATACAATAACCCCTACCAAAGTAAGTGCAGATGGTAATAATTCACTTTTCACCTGTCTCCATGTGCTTAGACCCTATAGCAATAAATGCTTCTGCTGCTTTAATAATATCTTTCTGAAAATCCTGCAGAAATGAGTATGCAAAACACTAATAACAATGATCTAACAAGTTATTACACATTTACACAAAAACATAACACAATAAGTAGTCATAAGTCCCCAAAATTGTCAAAACTCGGGGTTCAAGTGAATCCAACAAATTTTTCAGTCATTCTTACTACACCTGGTATCTAATTTTCATTCTTTATGATAATATGTCAGATTCACATAAACAAGCACAACACTGATTGTTCCCTGCATAGTCATGAGACCAAGGCAGAAAATCACATGCTCAAGTCCAATTAAATAATTCTCTCTCTATGTTATTTTCTAGGACTCCTCATGCCTGTCCATTACTGATATGCCAAATCTTTTGGGCCCTCTTACTTATTGTAAAAGAATTTAAAGGAGTAGGTAACAATTGGTTGAGGTGATAGATTAACACTATACATTGCAAAAATAGCTTACCTGATATTCTAAAATGCAAGAAAAACTTAATTTCTGGCTGAGTATACGGCTATGGGTTACGAAAAAAAACAGGAAAATTCACAAAGAGATTATGAAGTTAGAAATATCAGAAATATTCCTTGATTCACAGAAACAAAAGCTATTTTAATAGTCAGAAAACACAACTTTCTAGCTTTCTCGCACGAATTGCTTGTCCTTGATTACTTTCTTAATGGACGAGTGGAAAGGACCTCTCCACGAGACTGATTGGTTGTGCTTCCACTGCTTTGATGGTGAAGATGTCAGAGTAAATAAGAAGGAATTTTTTGTGGGCCAGTAATAAGTTAAAATATCTTCTTGTAGACTATGTGAGAATATTAGGAGAGGAAAACAATAATGATATGTATTTGCAATCTTATAATAATATAAGACTAAAGAGGGTTTACATAGGCTAAGCCTACTAACACAAAGACAAAACTGCCTGCATTAAATAAAATAAACTACATTATTATATTTCTCACACACACCCTCAAACTCAGGATGTGATAGCAAAGAGTATCGAGAGTTTGCCAAGCAGAAAACAAAAACGAGCAGCAATATGGGTTTTGTGAAAAAAATCAGCTAACTGCAGCGAGGATATGACAAACGGCAAGGTGATAGTGCCGGGAGGCAAGTGTTGGGAAACAAAATGACAATTAATCTCAATATACTTGGTACACTCATGAAAAACAGAATTATAAGCAATCTGAACAACACTTTTGTTGTCACAATACAAAGGGGTTAACGAAGGAAGGGAGACACCCACATCTGAAAGGAGCCACTGGAGCCACACTATCTCAGTAGTAGCATGTGTCATAGCACGATACTCAGTTTCAACAATGAAACAAGCAACCACGGACTGTTTCTTGCTTTTCCAAGAAATACGAAAATTCCCAAGAAAAACACAAACCAGAAGTGGACTTGCAATCATAAGTATCTCCAATCCAATCAACGTCCACATAAGTCGTAAGATTCAAACTCGAAGTGGAGAAAAAAAGAAGGCACTAAAGAATAGCAATACGAATATAACGCAATATCCGTAGTAAAGCAGCCCAATGAGAATACCGGGAGGCGAGACAAATTGACTAACGATGTAAACAGCATAGGCAATATCAAGACAAATCACTATGAGATAGACTAAGTAACCAACTAGCTCACGATACGCAATTGGATCCTCTAGAGAAATACCATCAGATGCAAAAAAATTGGCATTTAGCTCAATAGGAGTATCAACCACCTTGTCATTAGTGAGAACAGCACAATGAAGAATGTCTTTAGCATACTTGGTCTGAGATAAAAGATAGCCATTAGGAGAATATGCAACCTCGATGCCAAGAAAATAACGTAGAGGGCCCAAATCTTTCATTTCAAATTCTTGAAACAGATGAAGCTTCACTTCACTAATAGTAGCATAATTAGAACCAATAATGATCACATCATCGACGTAAAACAATAGAAGAACTAAGCCAGTAGAGGTGCTCCGAGTAAAAAGGACAGAGCCATACGAACTAAGTTGAAAACCAATGTGTAACACCGCTGACTAAAATCGCACAAATCAAGCACGGGGAGATTGCTTAAACCCATATAAAGCTCAAGGAAGGCAACAAACAAGGCCAGGTGGATGAGAAAAACACGGAGGAGGATGCATATAAACTTTTTCAAACCATGCCCATTAAGAAAGACATTCTTGACATCTAACTGAAACAGATGCCACTGGTGTACAGCAGCTACAGAAATCAAACTGCGAACAGTGGTCATCTTGGCAACAGGAGCAAAAGTCTCCTCATAATCAATATCATATTCTTGAGAAAACCCTTGAGTAACTAAACGAGCTTTATACCTCTCCGAAGAGTCATCAAAGTGATTTTTTACTTTGTAAACCCATTTGCAACCAATCAAATTCTTACCAACCGGCAGTGCGATCAACTTCCAAGTTTGAGTTTTGGTAAGAGCACTAAGCTCATCATTCATGGTAGAGATCCAATTAGGATCAGTACAAGCTTCTTTATAAGACTTGGGTTCAAAATAAGTATGAATGCGAGAGAGAAAAGAGCGATAGGAAGAAGAAAAACAAGTATTAGTAAAACCAAGTAATTTTACCGATGAGCAACAATCACAAGTAGGATAGCGATGTGCAGGCAGATCCGAATCTAGAAAAGTAGACAGGGAGCCAAGGGAGCTAGAGGGCAGTGTCGGTGGGGCTTGACGCCGATGAGAGTAAACCTGGGGAAAATGTGTCATAGAAGTAGATGGAGGATAAGCAAATGGAACATAAGAGAGCAAGTTAGAAGGCACGTCAACAAATACAGGAAGGGGAACAAGAAGAGTAAGAATGGAGAAGTCAATCGTAGAGATGTACTCATCTGAGGAAACATCATAGGGAAAAGAATCAATATAAATCAGGTCTTCTTTAACCATTAGTGCAATTTTAGAGGGTAAAGTGAAGTAAAGTAAGCGTTCAAAAAAGGTGACATGGCGGGAAACATGTTAGCTTTATTATGATTATATTAGTTTTATTATTATTATTATTCGGTGTGGTTGGGCACACAATATCTTATTACGTGGTCTCGTTGTTCTATAAATAAACCGTTGCGTGTTCTATTGGGGTTAACACATTCATTAAGCTTAATACTATCTGTTTAACATGGTATTAGAGCCATCACCGCCAACAGCTCCTCCTTGAACCCTAACCCTAGCCGCCGACCACCCAAACCTCATCCTCCAACGCCGCCACCCACCAACGCCACCATCTTCAGCGCTATCCACCCAAACCAGTCTCCAAAAGTCGCCGAAACCCTAACCCTCGCCACTGACCACGCCAATCCTATCCTCCAGCGCCGAAACCTACCACAGCCACCTCCTTTAGCGCCGAAACCTACCACTGCCACCTCCTTTAGCGCCGAAATCCATAACCCAGTCCCCAACAGGCGCAGAACCCACCAAACCACTACTGCTAGCGCCGAAACCCACACATCAATCCACTCATGGGGCCAAAACCCACCAAAACCACCACCTCTAGCGCAGACACCCCAAACCAGTCCACTAAAGTCGCCGACAGTCACTGACGTCGCCGAAACTAGTTGTCGCCACCCAAACAGTCGCCGAAACCCACCAAAACCCACTAAACTGCGCCACAGTCACCGATCGTGCCCCAAAAATAGTCTCTGACCATTTAAACGCCAGTCGCCAGTCGCCTGAACAGTCGCTAAAACAGTCGCACAGGTATTTGCAGTTTTGTTTTTCCGTCTCCCTCACTGCGTCCCTTCATTCATCTATGAGATGGCCTGCTTTCCATTCAACAATAAGTTCTGTGTTATCCATTTTTTGTTGATGCAGTGAGGGTTGTCTGGTTGTGAATTTTCTGGTATTTGAACAAGAATGTCATCAGAGGGCGATAGGTCTGCTATCCGGACTTCTAGGACTGCTGAGTCTCTGACGAATACCGGGCGACTTGAGAATTTTTGGCTGCCTTTGTTATGTTTGTAACATCCATCCTCAACGAACGAAGTTGGAGGCTCGGGCTGTCAAATGCATCTTTCTTGATTATTCAAAGACTCAGAAGGGGTATCACTGTTTTGTCCATCTCTCCACAAGTTTTTTATGTCCCGCGAAGTTACCTTTGTGGAGTCTACTCCTTTCTTTTCCGCATCAGATTCGGCTAGGTCGAGGAGTGGGCAATCTAATCTTGCACATCTTGATTTTTTAGTGTCTTGCTTGCCTTTGTCCTCTTCTGCAGATGTTCCTCCTACTGAGGGGTTCTCTCCACCTTCTCCTTCCACTCCTTCAGCTTCATTGGATCTTTCCTCTACTAAGTCAATCTCCTCGTCTACGGATCCTCTTCTCACGGTAAGTGCTCCTTCCCATGCTAATGATACTCCTATTGCTACTCGAAAATCTTATCGCACTTGCAAGGATTATCCTCTCTATACTCGCTCCTACAAGGGCCTTTTCGTCTCCTTACAGACTTGTATCGCCACTCTAGATCAGGCCACTATTACTCGTACTGTTCCCAAGCCCTTAGCTAACCCTGGCTGGCGGGGTGCTATGTAAGAGGAAATGCACGCACTTGAGTCTACTTCTACCCGGTCTCTCGTTTCTCTTCCGGAAGGCAAACAGGCTATTAGTTGCAAATGGGTCTTTACGGTCAAGGTCAATCCTGATGGTTCTCTTGCTCGCTTGAAGGCCCGTCTCGTTGCCAAGAGATATGCTCAGACGTATGAGGTTGACTATTTTGAGACCTTCTCTCCTGTCACCAAGATAGCATTTGTTCGCCTGTTTGTCTCTGGCTGCCACTCGCCATTGGCCTTTGTACCAGCTTGACGTGAAGAATGCCTTTCTTCACAGCAATTTGCAAGAGAAAATTTATATGGAGCAACCTCCCGATTTTGTTGCTCATGGGGGGTCGCAACTGGTCTGTCGTCTCCATCGATCTCTTTATGGCTTGAAGCAGTCTCCACGTGCGTGATTTAGTCGATTTCGTATGGTTATGCACTAGTTTGGTCTTCTACAGTCCGGCAAAGATCATACGGTGTTCTATAGACACCCATCTGCTGGTTGTATTCTATTGATTGTTTACGTTGATGATATTGTTTTCACAGATGATGATGCGGTAGGCATTTTTGCGTTGAAGCAATTTTTAAAATCTCAGTTCCACACTAAAGACTTGGGAGAATTGAAATACTTTCTTGGAGTCGAGGTGGCACGAAGTAAGAAGGGTATCTTTATCTCCCAGAGAAAGTATGTGCTAGATATTCTTGCTGACGCAAGGCTTTTGCATGCAAAGGGAGTTGAGTCACCAATGGACCCAAGTGTTAAACTTCTCCCTGATGAGGATGATATTTTTTCTCATCCCGACAGATATAGGAGAATGGTTGGGGAGTTGAATTATCTGACAACAATGACAAGACCAGACATAGCCTTTCCTGTGAGTGTGGTGAGCTAATTCATGGCTGCACCTTGGGTCCTACATTGGAATGCCGTGGTTAGAATTCTACGCTATATCCACAGTAATCCTGGTAAGGGGTTGTATTTTAGTGATCACGGCCACTCTATGATGGAAGGGTATTCTGATGCTGACTGGACGGGATGCCCCATTGATCGGCAGTCCACTTCTGGATTTTCTAATATTTCTTAGTGGCAATCTTATCTCTTGGAAGAGCAAAAAGCATAATATGGTTTCGAGATCAAGTGCCGAAACATAATACCAAGCCATGGCCTTGGCCACATCTGAGATTTTGTGGTTTCGTCAATTGCTTAGTGAGTTGGGTGATCCCTGTAATAGTCCAACGAAGTTTTGGTGTGATAATAAATCTGCGGTATATATTGCCACGAATCCAGTGTTCCAAGAGCGTACTAAACATATCGAGGTAAACTGCCATTTTATTCGGCATAGGTATCAGAATGGTGTGATCGTGTTCGGTACGGTTCGTACTGGAGAGCAATTGGCGGATATCTTTACTAAGTCTGTTCCAAATCATCGAGTTCGATACATATGTAATAAGCTGGGCATGTTAGATATATATGCGCCAACTTCAGGGGGGTATTAGCTTTATTATGATTATATTAGTTTTATTATTATTATTATTCGATGTGGTTGGGTACACCATATCTTATTATGTGGTCTCATTGTTCTATAAATAAACAGTTGTGTGCTCAATTGGGGTTAACGCATTCATTAAGCTTAATACTATCTGTTTAACAAGACATATAACTTTTGAGTGATCCGATCATAATATTGATAACTTTTCTTATTGATGCCATACCCTAAGAAGACACATAAGGCACAAGCAGCACTAAGTTTAGTAGGGTCCCGTTTAGCCAGAAGAACAAAACAGATTGAGCTAAAAACACGCAAAAATGAATAGTTTGAGAGTTGGCCATGGCGCTCATAAGGAGAAACTCCCAAAAGAAGCTGAGAGGGCATTCGATTCAAGAGCTAGGTAGCAGTGACCACGGCTTCACCCCATTGAAGGAACATATGAGGAAATGAGAGATCTGGCAGTTTCGAGAAGGTGGCAGTGCTCTCTTTCAGCACGACCTTTTTTAGCAAGAGTATCAGAACAAGAGGACTGATGAATAGTGCCATGAGAAGCTAAGAATGCTCGAAACTCAGATATAAAATATTTTCCACCTAAGTCAAAATTTTGACAGAAGTGGAGAATTGATTTTGAACCATATAGTGAAAAGATTGGTAAATTTTGTAAAAATTAGATTTATGAGTCATCAAATAAACCTAAGTAAACCAGTTGTAATCATCAACAAAAGATTTGTAATACAGTTAACTGCCCTTAGTTAATGGTTATCACCGGGGAAGGACCCCACACATTAGTATGAATAGTATGTAAGGGAAAGGGAGATACTTATATTGAAAGGTAAAGCAGACAAATATGCAAACTTACATTCAATGCATTGTGAAATAACACAAATAGAAATGTTTCCCAAAACACCAGTTTAACTAAAAGTCTCAAACGCTTAGTAAATAAATGACATAATCTAGAATACCAAAGATAAAAAGGTGAAAAAAAATTTCTAAGCAAAAAGAGGAAACAGCAGTAGAAATAAACTCCAACGGAAGATGCAAACTCTCCAAAACATAGAGATTGCTAACTCTACGCCTGGTCCCAAAATATGTCTTGGACTACCGATCCTGCACAACACAACTAGAGGAAGAGAAAATAATATCAAAGCTAAAATCAGACAATTAACTAATAAAGATAGGACTTAAAGATAACTGGGGTCATAGAAAACGTTAAGGATAGACAACAAAGGAGATATAGTGGGAAGAACCGATCCAACAAGGACAACATGCATGAAGAAGCCATTTGCAATAGCAATGATAATAGAGGGCGAAGGAGATCGACAATTAATAAGAAGAGATAAGTCAGGAGTCATGGCGAGAGGAACCAGAGTCAAATATCCATGTGATAGGTAAGTTACTTGGGAGATAAGAACCATGTAAACTTGAGGGAGTGGTGGTCATGGCAGAAGCTTGTGGCTGAATCCCTTGGGTAGTTGCTATGAAGGACTGAAACTGCTTAAACATAAATTACATATGAGAGGATGGAACGTGAGAGGAGGCAGGTGTTGTAAGAGACCCTGAAGGGCGAGGTAATTATTGTTGTGGTCGAGACGATGATGTAGTGAACGAGCTAGAAGAATTGCGACCCTTGGGTTGCAGAAGCTTAGGAAATGCATTTTTCCAATGTCCCTTCTAATGGCAAAAATTGCATTCATCCATAGCAATCCAAGGTTTGGGCTTGCCCGTAATGTGATGCTAGAGTGGGTGAGATAGGGGGTGAATACAAACTAGAGGCAGTTGAATAGTAGAATATATTTAGGGTTTGAAGAAGAAAGAAAAAGAGATAAAAAAGAAGAAAAAAGAAGAGACGAAAGAGTTCAGGAAAAGTTAATTAGCCTTCTTCATCCACACATACTTATATATTATTAGGTCGAAGATAAGTACAAGAATACCATTAAAAAAATAAAACAAATAGAAAGAATCACTCTTAACACTCCCCCTGAAGCGAGATCAAGAGCATGTACAAATGCAATACAACCAAAAACCTTGAGACGTTTGCCAAATTGGGTATAAATTTCATTGTAAAAGCGAGAGAGAATAAAGGTAATTCTGATCGACTTTTCAGCAAGAACAACCAAATCATGCGAGAACAGTCATCAACAAAAATAACAAAATAAGAATATCTATTATTGCTGAGAGTTCGAGAAGGACCCCAAATGTCCGTATGGACTACATCAAAAGACTTTGATTGACGACTATACTACTAGTAGGAAATGAACTACGGTGATACTTTCCTAACTGACAAGCTTCCCAATTAAAACCAGACACATGACTCAAACTGGGAATAGCCAATTTAAGCTTAGCCACAAATGGGTGGCCCAAAAGCAAATGCCACTTAAGGGGAGAAACTGTAGCATTCAAAACAGAGGAAGTAGTGAAAGGCAAAGCAACATAAAAATAATAGAGGCCATCATTCTCATACCCCAAACTAATCATTTTCTTTGTCTTGAGGTCTCGAAAAACACAAAAAGTGGGAGAGAATGTTATTGAACAATGTAAATCTTTAGTTAACTGGCTAACAGAGAGTAAATTAAAGGAAAAATTAAGAACATAAAAACTAAAAGGTAAGAAGAATGATGAGGATGGAAGTAGAACACTCGTCCCCTGCACAGGTTGAGATGAACCGTCAACTAAAACAATATGATGCTTGATATGAGTTAAATGAGAAAAAAACGATAGATTACTAGACATGTGAAAGCAAGTGCCATAATTAAGGACCCATGAAGGAGACGTAAGAGCCGCACATGCAATATTACCTGAATTAGCTAAAGTAGCCATGAAAAATAGAGGTAAAATAGATGGCAATATCTGAACAATCTTGCTAAGCTGAGTAGTGAGAGCATCATGAGAATCCGAAGCGAAACGCAGCTGATGGGAAGAGGCATGAGAGATCTGAGACTAAGATGTGTGATCAGTAACTTGATTAACACAATCGAGTTTACTATACTTAGCCTAATAATACGGTTCAGTAAGATTAGTACCGCTACAGTGATCACATTTTCTATCACCACGACCACTACTGCGACCACCACCTCGAGAACTGCCATGAAAATTACGGCCACCACGATTACCGCGGCCGTTACCACGAAAAGAACTACGACCGCTGTTCGTAAAAACTAAGGCAGAAGATTCAGATGCAGACAGAGAAGTAGAAAGGCTAGGTATACTAGCATATTGGCCCAACGAAGAACGTAACAACCAGGAATATGCATTAGATGCAGATGGAGTAGGCAAAGTCCCACTAGCCAGAATTTAGTCCTTAAACACACGAAGGTCAGAATCTAAACCAGAAAATAAGGAGGCAATCATAAAGTCCTCGCATTGGCGCTACTGTTGCTGTAAATTAATAGTGAAAGTACAATATTGCAATAACTGATACCAGAAATTCTTGAGTTTACTGTAATATTCAGACAAAGGTTTTTCAACTTGTTTGGTTGCAAAAAACTGCTCATATAGCTCATAAACACATGATACATTGCTCTAGCTCAGGATGGAATCTGTAAGAGAGTCCCAGATTTGCTTAGAAGTATCACAAAACTCCACTGTAGTAGCAATGTAAGGCTCTAAACTATGCCGCAACCAACCCATAACAATAGAATCAATCGTTTCCCAACTAGAAAGAGTAAGATCCCCATTGGTGGAGGAGGATCGGTGATATACTTCAACCTTTGTTTGCCTTTAAGAAAAATCTTAAAAGCATGTGCCTAGACTAAATAGTTAACACCATTAAGACGTTTAGAAGTGACGCATCGCGGCAAGTCGTAATCTTTAAAATTACTAATTTTTTTCTCAGCCATAGCAACTCAAGAAAAAAGTGTGATCAACCCAGAAATCAACCGGTGAGAGTCGAACAGCTAGAAATTAACCAAAAACACAAATAATGAACCGTGCAATTGCAAACGCCAAGAGAAGGAGAACCGTAGCAACCAACCAAGGAGTTCGATCTTGTCTCCAAGAGAAGAAGAGTCGAACAAGGAAAAAATGCAGCACGAAAGCAAAACATGGGGCGCCGACCTTCAACACAGCCAAAAACAAATCAGTTAAAAACCCTCCATAATCACCAAACGAGCATAAATCTGGCAAGAACCATGAGTGTCAGCACCTATAGGATGGATTCTGACCATCGAAAACCACGAATAACAAGAAACAAAGTTACTGAAGTCAAGGAAAGGAAGATCGCAAACTGGCGAAGTCAAAACAGTAGGCGCTGATCTTCAGAACATCCAAAATCAACTAAAAACCTTCCATAAGCACCAAACAAGCATAAATCTAACATGAGGAGGGAGATTCGGCACTTATAGGATAGAGCTCGACCACCAAAAACCAAGATTGAAGTCGCGAAGAACAGATCGGGGTTCTAGGGTTCTAAAAACTTCAAAAATCAGGGGACACGCCAATCTTCTTCAAAAAAATCATGAAAAAATCACCATAAGGACCAGTAGATCGAGGCGATCTGAAACCAGAGGAGCGGCGTTCGTCGTTGTCTCTATAGCAAGGTTACGGCTGGGATTTTGGATGCGAGAAAGGGTTTCATATGGTGACTAAACAAATGCTTAAAACAAGGCAAGAGATCAATGTTTGCTTTGATACCAAATACAAAAATGGCGTAGAACCAAAAGAGGGAGAAGAAAAACAAGAAACAGAAAGGTGTCTCCGAACGTAAGAACCATCATATTATGTCTATCGTTCGTTGTCGCCTCTGTGGCATGCATGTTCCTAAGTCTTATTAGCATATGGTTGTCCTTACTACGGTTTACCTCATTAACCGCACCCGTAGTCGAGTTTTACATGATTCCGCTCGTCTTTAGGTTCTTCAACCTGATCGTACTTTATTTCTTCCTTCCTATGGTGTTTGGGTGTACTTTTTTTGTTCACAATCATTACCCAACTCATACTAAATTAGATAATAAATCAGTTAGATGTATCTTTTTGGGTTATTCTGCTACGTCCAAAGCTTATCATTGTTATAATCCCATTTTTCACCACATGTTTCACTCTCTTGATATCACTTTCTGTGAGGATATTTCTTTATATAGTCCTATGTTCGTCTTACAGGATTCTGCCCCTTCTACTTCCATGGTGGACCCCTTCCCAAGTGCTCGACCGGTTCTCATTTTTTACTCTCCCTCTATGATGAAACCCACATCTCCCTCATTACAAAGGCCTCATGCCCCTTTCCAGACGTACTCTCCCCACCCTCATTCTTAGGTATTTCCTCTCCTTCTCCTCGTTATCCTCCTCATACTCGCAAACCCCCTTCTCGTTATGGTTGGCTTAGTAGCACTAACCATCCTATCTCCCAGTATATTTCTTATGATGGTCTTTCAACTTCCTGCCGTACATTCGTTGGAAAGATTGCTTATGTGTAAATTCCTCGATCTGTGTCTGAAACTCTCTAAAATCCACAGTGAGTCATCGTCACGAAAACATATATGGATGCCTTATAAACTAATTACACCTGGAAACTTGTACCTATACCCGCTGGTGAGAAGACTATGGAATGGAAGTGGGTCTTTAGTGTGAAGTATTTAACTGATAGTTCTATGAACCAGTGAGGGTGTTTGGCAAAGCTAGTGCTACTAGATTGCTACTAATTTTAACTACAAGCTATAATTTATTCCAAACGCCCACAATCTTTTCTACAAATTATAAGTATTTTTTCTTCTATTTCAACTGCAAACTACAATTTTTACCAAGCACTCACAATTTTTGCTACAAGCTACAATTTATAAGTTACTAGTTTCAGCAATCCCAAGCACTACCAGTATAAGGCCCGTCTCGTGGCTATAAAACTTTACCCAGGTTCTCGGTAAAGATTTTGGTGTTACCTTTGCCCCTGTTGCGAAATTGACTTATGTTCGTCTTCTTGTATCCTTGGCAGCTTCTCATGGTTGGCCTCTTCACTAACTGGATGTCATGAATGCCTTCCTTAACGATAACTTACTTGAAACCATATATGGATCCCCCACCGAGTTTTCAGGCTGAGGAAGAGTATTTTGGGAAGATATGTCGCATTCGTAAGTCTCTTTATGAATTGAAACAAGCACCCAGGGCATGATTTAGTCGGTTCAGTAATGTTATCTTATCTATGGGCTTTACCCAGTGTCACTCTGACCACACATATTTTATTCGTAAACGCCTTGATGGTCATCGTATTATTTAATTAGTATATGTTGATAACATTATTCTTACTAGAGATGATACATCAAACATTGCTCAGATAAAATAGGATCTTAGCATAGTTTTTTATATTAAGGATTTTGGCCCTCTCAAGTACTTCCTCGTTATTGAGATTGCCCATTCTCATCATGAGATACCTCTTTTACAGAGAAAGTACACTCTTGATCTCTTTGAAGACACGAGCATGTTAGGGTGTAAACCGACATCTACTCTGATGGATCCAAATGTTAAGTTTTCCATTGAATCTAGAGAGTTACTTCCTAATCCATCTATGTATCAAAATCTGGTTAGCTGATTGATTTACCTGATTAATACTAGAACAGACTTAACTTTTGCAGTAAGTATGGTCAGTCAGTTTATCCACGCCCCTCGTAAGGCTTATTTGGATGTGGTCAGTCAATTTATTCATACCCCTTGTAAGGTTTATTTGGATGTAATCTTTCATATCTTGAGGTACCTAAAGACCTGTCCCGGCCTTGGTTTATTCTCCTCTGCTGGTACTCAATCTGAACTTTTATGTTTTACTGATGCGGATTATACTAGATCTAAAATTAATCGGCGTTCTACATCTGCCTTGTGTACTTTTTATGATCATCATCTTATATCATGGAAAAGTAAAATACAAGCAGTTGTCTTCCGATTTTCAGCTGAGGAAGAATATCAAGCTACTGCACAGGACACTTGTAAAATACTTTGGTTTCGATCTATTCTTGCTGAGCTGGGTTTTGAGAAAAAATGATCATCTCTATTATGTTGTGATAACAAGTCTGCCATCATACTTGTTTCTGATTCAATCCTTCATGAACGAACTAATCATATAGAAGTAGACATCCATTTTATTCAAGAAAAAGTTCAAGCAGGCACTTTGACTCTCTCTTTTGTCTCATCATTTGATCAGACTGCAAATATATTCACTAAGCCAGTGGGACCATCTCTACTCAAGTCTTCAATTGTTAAGCTGGATTTGATTGATATCTTTATCCCAGTTTAAGGGAGAATATTGAAAATAATCTATATTAAGAAATTATGATCCATTAATTTATGATGTTATCTTTGATTTTGTTTTCTTGTATTGTAGATTCTTAATTCTTTTTTATAAATCTACTTCATTAATATAAATAAGATAGCTATTCATTTTTGTTAGTCGAAATTATACAATTCATTTATTCTTTTTATTTATCTCTAGCTTCTTAGGGAGACATCAGCTTGGTATCAATAGCAACCTAAGTAGCATGAACACGAATATGGAACACGACACAAACATGACATGACAAACCAATATGGGAATTTTCCAAAAACAAAGGACACAATATGCTTCATCGGATACCGTAAGAATATATGGCTTACATATTAATTATATGCCATATACAAAATATTAGGATATGTCCGACACATCCGAAGTTGACAAAGTGTCTTCTTAGAAGTGTTCATGCTTCCTAGACGGGAACACATTTTGGGTAAATATTAATTGCAATCTACATTGCTTTCGAGGTTTCACTACATGCAACTTGTTATGGTGTTTAAGCAATATAAGTTCATTACATGGCATGCCTGGTTAAGAATAAAAAAGATGACTTCATTCTCATCTATAGTGGCTTGCAGCCAAAACTCAATTCAGTTGAAAACTAGGAAATAATATAACTTTTTGACACACATGCTAGTAATGAAATCATATTAATTTGTATTTACAGCTTTAAAACAGTTGAACATCTTACCCTTCCCGCACGAGTAGACCTGTACAATTTCTCTAATTGCTGATGTCTATGCATCTCAACCTCATCGATGACCATCACATCCGAACTTTCATAACTAGCGCTGCTAAGCTGTTTTATTACAGCCTGAAATACATATATTTACATAATCAATTTGGAGATAATTCATCTAATATAGTAACAAAGAGAAGTATCTACTAAGATATTTGGTTTTTATAGCGGAACTCTTTATAATATCATAGACCCCACAAAAGCCATATTTGTATAATTGCCTTCACACCGCAAATTAAGCAATTCCACACCTCTGTCCCTCCATCCCAATGCTTCTCACTGTAGTGGTCCCTACCTATGTAGCAAAATTTAAACAAGTTTGAGCTGCTTCAAACCAATATTGCCAATGTTTCATGTCAGCAAAAAGCTTGAGTTTCTTGAATTCTTGATAAAATCATAGTTTTTCAAGTCTTTCATAGGAGAAACAGTTCCTGTCTCTAGCACCTTATCTTATAGATCAGTTGACCTGTGTGATTTTATATCTGCAAGTATCCAAAACCAAATACTTTGAATATATGAACATAAATATGATAATTTGGAAAATCACTCTTCATAAGGAAATCGTCCCAATAATCTTCTCCCCAATTCATAATTTCAATTCATTTTCCTCAGATTAACGTCTCAGTGCCAAGCCCTCCAGTCAAAAATCTGAGCACAAGTTAGCAATCCAATTTAATTTCCAGAGAGAACGTCTACCCTTCTGTTTGTTTTCCGGGAAACACAACAAAAGACAAAGAAAAGTCAAACGAGATGAAGAGAAAACTCCGTATCTGAAATTTTACACAACTTCGCTTCGTAACATTGAGAACCGTGACCCAACGGGTGAAATACCGATCTGGGTCTGTAACTTTAATTTCTTGTCTGGTCTTTTTTACTCCCATTTTCTCAGCTACCAAACGGACGAGCTATAGAGAAAATGATGACTACCTGCTGTTGCTTGGCGACTTGGTCTCTCAGCTTGCTCGCTTGTCTCCTCAAGGCGTCCATTGCGCGCGCAATTCAACGTTTCCGATGCCAGTAACGATCGTATTTTGGGTAAACAGAAATGCTTTGGATAAAAAGTTGAAGTCTGGTACTTCGATTCGACGAAGTTGTGATTTGACAATTGTCAAAAAAAAAACGGGTAGATTGCACTGAAACTTTCAATTTCATTTTTTTTAAGGCTCAAAAATTGCATCACTCGGTGTCTCATTGGTAGGATGATTTTAAAAAAAATAATATTTTAACGTATTTAAACCAATTTACGACCAGCTCAGCTAATTTCCACCAAGTCTACCTCATGTGTGTGGATTTTTTCTATCTGTGTTATTGTACGATAATGGTATTTTTATATTGTTAAGAAATTTAATTATTTTAATATCTCAAAATTTGTGTCGTCCTAAGATTTCTATAATTATTTAAAATTATATTTGTGTTAGGGTTTTTGTTTTGAAATTTTAGAATTTAAGTTTGTATTAATTTAAAAAATCAAAATATAAATACTCAAAGGCTAAAGTAGTACACAGTGAAACAGTGCAGATAGTATAAAATTTGTCTTTACTAGATCACTGCTCGAGCCGTGGTAATTTTACTCTAGCGATCAATAAACAATTTAAATTTATATATTATTAGCTTAGCCGTTAAATGGTGTAATTGATTGTAACTTTTCTCTCGTTCTAAACATAATAAAATTATAGTCTAAGTCTAGAATTTAAGTAAATTATGTCGAATTACGTAATTTTTTTTTTTTATATATGCATAATTTTACTTTTGTGTACATTTAAACATCGGTGATTAAATGCGGACAATTTCATAACTAAATACTAATGGTAGTACCAATGCCATTTCTACTCTTACATATAATTTAATTATATTTATTAAAAAACAATTATATTGTGAGACCTACAAAAAAAATTTTAATTTAATCTCATCTCGTATTCCACTAATCAAACATGGATTATGTGCTGGTGCTAATGCTAAGGACCCATTTGGCTATTTTAGCCATTTAGCTTTTTGATTAAAAATATAAAAAGATCAATATAATTCGTTTGACAAAAAATCTAAAAAACAAACATGATTTGTTTGGTAAAAAAATAAAAATTTTAAAAAGTCAAAATATTAAATCAAAGTATTAACTCTTAGAATATTTTATTCAAGCTCTAATCATTTTTAAAATTTAATAATATTATTTATTCATCACTTATTTACTACTACTACCAACTATATATAATTATTAATATTAAAAATATATAAGGACAAAATTATCCAATTTAAACTAAAATAAATAAATTTTTTATTCAAACAATCAATTTTAAAAAACTTAGTTTAAAAACTAAATTACCAAATGATTTAATTTGAATTAAAATTTATTTTTTATTAAAAATACAAAAATAAATTACAAATAAAAAAAACTTTTAAACTAATTAATAATTGAGCCTAAGCTGATCATCTGTCACTATTCTCGAAAAAGACATTTAATATATGCTTTTTTTTATCTTTCTTAACACAACCATTAAGCCCCGCTTGGTACTATCTGTCCTTTTATTTTTTTTAAGTTTTTTCATAAATTATAAAGGAAAATATATTTGATAATTATTTTTATTTTTAAAAATGTGAATAATTTTCAAATTTTATTAATTTTATGTAAACAGAAAAAATACATTTTCACTTATTTTATAAATAATTTTTTATTTTATCTTTTTTATATTACTATTTCAGCCATCCCTTATAACCACCACATTCGACATCATATACGATTATTGTCTCTGACCATCGCCTCTGACCATTATCGTTATTTCTTGTAATCATCATAGGTTAATACCTCCAACAACATTTTCAACCGCTATCTCAAGCCACTACTTTCGACCACTATATTTATTTATAATCTCTAACTACTATTTTTTACATATTTATGTGTCAAATATGTTTTTATTTTTGCATCATAATAAATAAAAATAAATTTTTTATTTATTATAAATAAAAAAAATTATAAATAGTACGGTCTTAGTATTCAATTTATGGGGTATTTTCCAAAATTACTGCTAGTAACTTTTAAATTCTTATTAATAATTTAAACTATAAGTTACAAGTTTTTCGAAACACGCACAACTTCTGTTACAAATTATAACTATTTTTTTTTCTATTTCATCTACCAAACACTCACAACTTCTACTACAGACTATAATATATAAACTATTAATTTTAGTAATACCAAGCAAGACCTTAGTTTTACTTGCAAAAACTAGTTCAAAGTTAAAGTTCACGACAATAACACAAAATTTTTAAATTTTGAAATAAATAATATGTTAGGATTTTGTGTTCATTTAAATTTGATAATTCTATTTAATTTAAAATTTCTATGATTGAAGAAATTTAGTCATTTTTATAATTCTGGATATAAAAATTTTAAATTTTTTTAGAAATAATAGGATTATTAAAATTCTTGTTGAAGTTAGGAATCTTATTTTATGTGGAATTTTTTGAAAGAGTGCACTTTTTTCATCCTTCAATTAGATCAAAATAGATGACTAATTTCACTAGAATTCCAATTCGCTTTGACCTCCACTTTGTAAGTTTCTTTGACCTCCACTTAATAAATTTCGTCTCAAAGCCAAAGGAAATAGCATAATAGAGACAAGTTACGTTGTGAATAGTTTAAAGTTTCAAATCATGGTCATATTCATATCAGAATACTGAAGTACAGCACATGAAACTCAACGTACAAAAGATTAAAACAGGTCAAGAAAGTACAGTTCACGTATGGCATAAACTCCTAGCACATTTAGTTTTACCGAAACTCGAACTACTAGATTTATTTGCCTATATAAGAAAAATACACCAAGCCCGAAAAATATACTTAGAGAATATTATTTCAGATCATTCATGTTATATCTCTGATTGTCTTTTAAGTTTCAAAAATAACAAATAAAATTCGTGTTCGACTTAAATAGATTTCTAAGTTTACTGAAGGAGAATTCTATCGGTATGAAGTATTGAAAATTCGATACTTGTGATACTACAAGAATTCGTTACTACAATGATCAGTTAAAGAACGGTGTACATAAATTCGACAATTAAACTTAAGACGTTTGAATTAATGATTAAATCAAAATCTGTAAGTAGGTGTCTTGTAATTGTTCGGCTCTTAGTCCTTAATTAATTGGATTTGAGTTAATCCCGTAATTTTTATCCAAATTAGAATTTTTTACGTTAAAAAATGCGATCCTCTAATTTGTGTAATTTGTTTATTTTTATTATTATTTTCGGTTTTTTAACTTAAAATAAATTAACGACTGATTTTATTATCATCCCGCTGCACATAAAATAATTTAAAATATTATTTTTTTCACAAAACAAAAAGAATATATGTATAAAATTTAATTTTATTAATTAAAAAAAGATACAATTTTCTGTGAGTTAAATATAAACCTCTGATGCGTTATTAAGTCTTGACGTAACGAAATTAGCATAAGCTCGTTAATAGTTAATAATTACAAACATATTATATCAAATAATAAATAAAAATTATTTAAAAAGATAAATATAAGTTTAGCACAATACTGGAGCCGATGTTATCCAATCATACCCTGCCGACTTCACTTTGACTTTTGGTTTGGGATCCAAACACGAGGGTGACACCTGTCTAAACCTTAATTCATCTGAGTCGTCCAAATATAGATCACAATTATTTAACCCAAAAATGATTGAATAAAATGAAAAATTATACCATGGGTTTGTTTTTTTATTCTGAATTGATATTGGAATAAGTAGTACCGGCATATTTTTTTATATAAATAAATTATAAATAAAATTATGTATAAAGTGGCAAAGTTAATTTATATTTTATCATAGATGAATAAATAATGTGACCGAGTTATAAAGTTATTATTAATTATTGAATAATAAAAATAATAATTTAAAGTTATGTACTAATAAGACTAAGGAAATATTGGTATTAGTTATTCCAGTCTGACATATATCGAACTATTAGTTTGAGTTTGATAATATAAACACTTAACTATTAAATATCAATGAAATAATAAAAAATTGTCGAGCTCTTATTGTTGGAATCTGTGAATTCATTGGTCATGAATTTCAGAATTCAATAGCAAAATTCAATTGCAACTGAATTGGCCATTCAATTGGCAATTGAATCCTGAAAATCAATAGCCATGAGTGGTTATTGATTTCCATGTAACCCCTCCACGATGGAAATGTTATATACTATCTTCACTCAGAGAAGAGAAAGAGACAGAAACAGATAAGAAAATCAACAGACAGCCTGAAAATTAATAGCCATAAGTGACTATTAATTTTCCTGTAACCTTTTCATTTCCCTGTAACCCCTCCATGTTGGAAGGGCTATATATACTATCAGCATAAGGGGAAGAGAAAAAGACGAATAGAGGAGGAAACAGAAAAGAGACATTAGAGACGAAACAGACAGAAGGTGAGTAAGGAGAGATACAGTTCTCAGGTTATAGTGCAAGCTGCAAGAGAGAAAAAGACAAACGGAGAACGTTCGTAGTCGATCCTTGGTGGTGTTCCGACGATCGTGGAGCCATTTTATCCTGGGAGAGTGACGCCGGTGGAATACCTACAACACCCTCGGTAGGCGGCGAATCATTCTTAAGGAAACTGCGATTGCAGGACTCGATTTGCAAATTCCATTCATGTTGTTTCTGTTATTTCATTTTCTTGTAATTTCATATTATTGTAATTGTTGAAAGTTAATAAAGATATATTTTCTGGATAACCGAACATGTATATATTTATAGCGTTGGATTATCTCCCAACACTTATATCTCCTAATCCTATTTATTTATTCTTTTGTCTACCACAACAAACAAACCCCTAGAGTATCATGTTGGTAATATCAAAGCCTGATACTAATAATGGCTTGGAACCTAAATATTAGATATACCGATAATAGTTCGGCATATATTGAATTATTAATTCAAGTTCGGTAATATAAATATAAAATTATTAATTTTAAGGAGACAACCAATAATATCAGAAAAACTTGATATTAGTTACTTTGAGAATAGTTCGGCATGTACCGAACTATTAGTTCGAGTCTAATAATACAAATACAAGGCCATTAATCCCAATGAGATAATAAAAAAAACTAGTAGGCTTTCATGTTTTTTTAATTCCATCAAATCTCTCCTCAGTCTCCCACTTCACACACATCCTTCCTTCCTTCAGAGAACCTACCAAACGCTCCCACAAAATGAGTGCCTCCTACCATTAACTTCAATTTGCTCTAAGTTCATTGAATTATAAATTTATTAGGTGAATTTATTGTGAAAAATAAATAAAAAACAAATAAATAAATAAATAAATAATCATGTGATATACCAAATATAAATTTTATTTTATACCGGTGTATACGATAATAATAACACGATATGCATAATACTATTAACAAATTTGAACAATGCAATATTATTTTCAAATTATCAAAAGTATAAATTATCAAAAGTATTTCGATCAACGTTTTTGATATCTGTGTATATGTGAAGAATTGTAGCAGTGGGATTTTAAACAAAATATTAGCTAAATTTTAGACTATTATGAAAAGCCAACGTGCCAATTTTTATTTATTTTTACCTTTCATATAATTTAGGATTTAAAATAAAATTTTAACACAACTTTTTTTTCTAAATAAGCATAACTTAGGCGAGAGTGGCAAACAAAGAAATATCATTTTGGCATTTGGGTTGAATGATAGAAATTTCTTTCTATGAGAGTTTTTATTTTGAGATATTGTGAAAAAGAATAATTATTACACACTGTGAATGCGTTCAATTAAAATATCATCACGTGATTAGTTTTTATTTATTTTTATTTTATTTTTATATAAACTAATTGAACCTGTTTTGGCTCGGCTTAAAAGTCAGATTTTTTAGCTTTTTTTACAAAAAAAAAGTCATTTGATTTATTTTAGCTTGTTTTTTTTGACTTTTTTTTCTCATAAAAAAATTATGATTTGACATCTATTTTTTTACAAAAAAATCAAAAAATCTAAAAATTATTAAAAAAAATATGTCCAAACTCATGAACCCTTATTATTATGGCCTAATTTGTGATAATAAGTAACAAATTCGCTTATTTTTTTTATATCTTCTTTCATCAGTTAGTTTAAAAAATTTACTATTTTGTATTGTTTCAATGAAATGAACTAAAAAATGAATATTTTAAATGCTCATTTGGCAAATCGGGTTTGATGGTGTTTGGCAAAACTATTGTTAGTAGCTTATAAATTATCGCTTGTAGCAGAAACTGTAAGTGTTTGATAAAATTTGTAATTTGTAACTGAAATTAAAAAAAAATAATTGTACTATGTAGTAAACGTTATAGGTGTTTGAAATAAATTGTAGTTTATAGTTAAAAATAGTAGTAAAAAGTTAAAAAAAGAAACTAAAATCATTCCCAAACACCCCTTTGAGCCAAAAAGCAAAAAAGTTCAAAAGTTAAAAAATTTTATTTTTTAACCCATAACTTTTATCCTATTGATTTTTTGAATTTTTAGTTTTTTTATTTGGCAAAATTTTATATAGGTTGAAGGACAATCTTAAAATTTTATATCTGACTTATTTAAAATTTTTGATAACTTAAAAGTCATAAGTTTTCTAACCTGACAAATTTTTAATTTTTTAGGTTAAAGTGGTTTAGAGAAAAAAATCAGTTTAAAACCAAGTTATGAAACAAACACTAAATAAAAATTATTTTTTTATTAAAAAAATAAGTAAAAATAAACAATAACTTAATTAACACGTATCAAATATTTTCAAAATAAAAAAAATAAAAAAATCACGTCGATTAGAATACATCGTTGGCTCAGCTTTATAATTTGCCCATTATCTGCCAGTCCCCACCCTCTGCATTTGAATTCCAAAACCCATTTCCAAATCCAAAAGTAGTAGAGAGAGAAACTAGAGGGAGAGGGTGAGGGAAGGCTGAGGTTCCCCAATTTACAGAGCGAAGAGAGAGAGAGAGAGAGAGTGACAACCCACGATTGGATTGCTCCATTTCTGTCTCCCCCACAAGAACAACAACCAATCATGCCATCGGGTCCAAAGAAGAGAAAATCTGCGAAGAAAAGGAAGGAAAAAGAGGCCAACGCCAACTCCGCAACTCACTCTCACGGTATTCTTTGCGCTTTCGCCTTTTTCTCGACCAATCCACGCTCATCCCATCTGGCAATCGCATCCACAACTTCATCTGTCAATTTCTCCTGGCCCCTTTGAAAATTGGCTCGTGGGTACTAAGATTATGCGTTTCTTAGCTGGCTTGATTCTCTTTCTTTCAATAATTACATGTTTTTCTACTTTTCAATCCACGGTGTATTCGTATATTTTGTGTTTGTGTATGTGTGTATTATATTTTTTTATAATTGTTAGGATTACATATTGTTTGAAAGTGGAATGGCGGGTTGGGGTTAATTGTCTTGATTCTTCTTGGATTTATCTAAAGCTGTTGATTCTTCTTGGATTTACCTAAAGCTTCTGATTCTTCTTGTTTCTACACCCCCATCAACCAATTCATGAACCCCTATCTTTCTCTCAATGTTAACGTTATCTGTTTAAACTGTTAATTTTGAGTTTTGGCTTGTCTTGATGGGCTTTCTTTTATAGATATATGGGTTTGTATTTATGCATTTATCTAATGCTAGAATAAAGAAATTGAATAAGAAAAGTGCCTTGTGGTCTTTGCCAAATGGAAAGGGTTGTCTGAGAAAAGAAAACACTGCGTGACCGAAGTGGTTGAAATAACACTCCGGTGATAAAGTTAGTAACCAGTGTTAGGTGCGAGCACAAGTATTGAGAGAGGCAGAATTTGGCAAGCCAAGATAGCATACCTTCTCCTTTAACTCAATTGCCCTCTTTATAGGTTTTTGGTCAATTGGTCCTTTTTTTTTTTTTTAATAGGTTTTGGGTTTTGATTATCTTAGGCTGACTAATTTTATTTGACTTCCATTTGCATCCCCCAATTTTTGGATCTACCACTTAAGGCTGATTAGCAGTGTAAGCATTCTTTTTTCTTTTCTCTTTTTGCTCTGCTAGGCATGGTGGCTGTTATCACATTTAATGCATGTCAAATCAAGTCGACGAGTCTTCTAGTCGTTCAGTCAAGTTGGCCGAACGGTTTTGTTCCGGTATTATCCTTTCTTTAGCAATAGAATTTTGAGCCAATCTGCCGAACTCCATTACCAGCTGGCCGAGATGAATTGCACTATGGCCAAACAAAATCGCCACGTGGCCGTGCTGAATTGTCACGTGGTTGAAACCTTATTTTTGGTTTCTTTATCTAATTATTTATTCATTTAGTTATGTGAAAATAGCATAATGTCTATGAGTGTTTTTTTTTCTTTTTTAATGAATTTAAAAGTACCAATCTTATAAAAAAAATTGTTTTTGCCGCAACCCTATCAATCAATACATATATATATCCATCTCTATCTCAAACACAAAGCTATCATTTCCTGTTCATAATTACGAGTTCTGGCTCAGATAACTTGATGCATATTTCTTTACTAGTCTTCTTTTACTTGAGTTTATATTGAATTTGTATGAATCAATCATACTATGGAAGGAGATGATGCTCGTAAAGTTCACGAGGAGAAAGAGAGTGATGGAGGAGACCCTAGCTCTCCTGAATCACAGGGACACCAAAAGCATCAGTATTTGTTTACTGAGGGTGAGGGAGAGGAGGAGATGGTGAAGAGACAAGACACTTTATATATCCAATCAATTTTCACTGAGAATGAACCTGTGGCAGGAGCTACCAGCAACGGGGAGAGTAAGCAGAAAGTGGCAATTGAAGAAAGCAATTTTATTCAAATTGACAAGGAGTTCAAGCCTAAGGATTCCTCTGACAGTGAGAATGTTAAGATCGAGCATATTGTGTCTATGAAGGAAACACATGGTGGAAAGATGTCTCAGGATGGTGAGAGCTCCAGAAGCAGCTCAGATGACGAGTCTCGTGTTATTGAGAAGAACTCAGTGGTGATAGAATTGGGGGAATCAAAAGAGGATTCTAATTATTCAGTTGCAGAAGCTGCTTTTGCTGATCCAGTAAAGACAACTGATTTGCCCGAAGCAACTCAAATCACTGATGGTGTTCCAGTTGTGGATGCTTATAATTTGGCTGTGGGAGAGCCAAAACAAGAGGCTTATGATCCTGTTTCAGAAAATTCCCTTTCTGTTAATTTAGTCAAGCTTGATGATTTGCCTGAAATAACGCAAGTTACAAATGGTGTTCCGGTAACTGAAGCTTATACTTCGTCTGTAGGGAAGTCGATGGAGGAAGCTTCTAGTTTAGTTGGGGAAACTATCCCTCTTGTTGACTCAGAGAATGTATGTAAAAATGCGGTTCATGTAAATGACAGCAAGCCAATGGAGAAGGAGAACAGTAGTGTGATTGAATTGGGGTTGAATGAAAATGGAAAAAATGAGGGCTCTGGTGTGTCACCAGTTGTGATAAATATGGGATCACAATCAGAGGAGGATAAAGTGTCCTCTGCAGCAGATGAGAATTCTGCTGTCTCTTCAGTTGCAGCGGGCTTTGCAGCACAAGAGGATGAATATAAACTGATGCCGTCATCCATTGTTCCTTCAGTTAATAATAGTAACAGTGCTGAACACATAAAAGATTCCGTTGTTACTGAATGCTCTGATAGACAGGTCTTACACCCATTCCTTCTTGCTACCCAGTTTGGCTATGATTATTTTGCGTCAATGTGCTATGAACAAATGATAGATTAGCTTTCCTATTATCTCTTTCTCATATATGTGCTGATACTATTTGCAGCCTTTGGTAGCTTCAACCCCACGACCAGTTCAAACAACTTTCTGGAAGAGTTGCTGTGGACTGTTTGAGGTGTTTACAGTCTCCAACAGTTAATCTCAGGTGGGAAACCTTATCAATTTTAGAAGATAAAAAATATCTATTTTGGTAGCTTTGTGTATCTTGAACTTCCTGTACTATTGTTTAGTTTAAGGATGGGATTTTTCAAAGTTCTTATATGTTGGCTGTTCAAAGAATCTTTCTTTGCTTCTCAGTGTTCATCTGCTGGATTTCTCTTCGGTGACTCTGTTACATGAAGCTCTGTTTATATGACATTTTGTAATGTTTCGTTTGTATACACTGAAATTGGAGTTGTGTGATGGAAGTGGATGTGTAGCTAGGACAGTTGTTCGACGGATAATATATTTGCTCAGAACAAAAATTGTAATCTTTCTAGGTCAAATGGTAAATGCTTGTTTCTCTGCAATTTATGCTATTTCCCATTTATTTCTCTTCTTTTCCCCAATAAATGTCAATTTTTGTTCCCAACAAGTGGATAAGTGCATGCTGGAGTATATTATTATATTATTAGATATGGATGTGGGAAAGTTTTATAATTTTGAAGTTGATTGCGCAAGGTAATTCATCCTACCAAGTTACTAGGAGGACTTGTTTTGTGGCTTTGTTTTTGTTATGCAGAAACTAGACTTGTAATTGTCAAAAAGAAAGGATGCATATTTTATCGAAAGGAATGCGTTATTGCTTTGAGAAGTGGATCATGTGAATGCCTTCACAGTAAACTTTGTTAGTTTGGATTTTTATTTGTTAAGTCCAATCTCCTTTTAAAGCATCAATATGATCTTTTATTCAATTTTCATTGTTATTTTGATATCTAGGCTTCAGTGTGTTGTATAGCTGGTTACTCATTCCAAATTACTTGGTTAATGTTCGTTATTAGAGATCATTTGACTAATATTGTGCATAAAAAATAAATTAGTGAACGGAGCTGACATTAAAAACATGTAAAAGTGCATCCTTTACGCAACTAAGAATGCATTTCTGAGTTAGTGACTCTCCAAACATGAGAATATTTTCTCTGTGATTTGCTTAAAATATTAAGGAATGAATTAGACTCCATGAGACTAAAGACAAAAATCATCTTCATAGTGACGGATTTATGTATGTGTTACATCAATGTTTCAAATGATGAGTTGGTGGAGGGAAACGACTTAGTGATCTTTGACTTGCTGGAGGCAAAACGACTGGCCTATATTGCATCACCGGATGCAAAATGACTGGCCTATATTGCATCTTACAGTTCTGCATGAACAGCTTTGTCCTTGCTGGAATGGTGGAAAATTTTTGCCACAGGCATTGGGGACTAATTTTGATCAATAACCTAATCCAAATCCTTTTCATTAATTCCCAGATGATGATCCAGATGAATTAAAAAATGTACTCACTAGAAGTTGCACAATTCTTCACATTTGTCTCTGTGAAGCTATCCTTTGAATATCCACTTTTCAATATTTTGTTGCATATGAGAATTATGGATCTTATGGATTTGGTTCCTAAGCTGCCTATAATTGGTACCAGAAAGTGGTATTTTTATGTGATACAAGAACTTTCTTCGGTTAGCGCCTAACAACAGTATTTGTCCATTAGGTCCTCATTTGGTTCCGTCCTAAAGCCGAGCTTTTAACCTTTTTGCTTAAAGTTACAAAAATATCAACTGTCAAATTGCAATATGGCTTAAAGCCATTTTTTAATCAAACAAACTTTTTTCTATTTGGTTTAAAGTCAAAAAAAGCAAAAGCTGGATTTTAAGTCAGGTTACCAAACGAGTCCAAAAAAACACCAGCAGCTAGTCTTGGTGGTTCTCCTGCAATTTTTTAAGGGTTTCTGTGCAATTTGTAGATGAAATGTTGGATTGTCGTACTTAAGTACACACTCACCTGCACAAACACATGAACTTAATTGACTTTAAGCCTTTTTGCCCTAAATTGCGAATGACGACTTTTTGGTTTCATTGACACAGAAACAGATCATGAAGGAGCTTTAATGGATTGGTGAATCTACTGGAAGCTCGTGGACGACTTGGAGGGAATTTGTAACTCTCTATTCAAGTTTCTTTGAAGAAGATACTTAGATAGTACACACACACAATCTGGAGGTTTTCGTAAATGTTAGCCTTATTCTGGAAGGCAGCTGAAGTCTCTTGCATACTGCTTTCTAGTTGATTTTTGCAGTGAGTAGTACTATTCTTTTCATTTGGGTGTTATATCTGTTTCTCGAATAGAATAGTTTTGTGTTTGATGGGAAAGTTGCATAATGCAAAATTTACAATTTTTTGGAATATCTGCTTGATCTGTTTCATCTACGGGTTCTCCTTGTTTAATTTGTGGTACTTTCTGATGATTAATTATTCCAGTCATGTTTTTTATAAATACATGTATAATTACAAGCCTTTTCGGTCTATGATTACTGTGCCAATTGAAGTTTGGTTAATTGGATCACTCTCCACTCTCATTCCAATGTGTCAAAGATTCTATTTTTATTATAACTAGGCTCCTGGAGAGTTCTAGTCTTTCCAATGCCTCCTTTGTTGCCAAAGCAAGGTTTAGTCATAAAGCACCTGTAGCGATTTGTTTTAGTTTGTTTTGCTAATAGTTGAAGTACTTATTCATGTCACAATCTGTTCATGTGATTGATGGCCCAGTAAAACAGAAATTCATGCTCTAATCAGAACCAATTTTAGTGCTTCAAAGCGAAGGCTCAAAAGAGAGGGACACGGTTTTCAATTCGGACTTTTAGTTCCCGAATACATAATGGGAAACAAACCTATTTCAGACTAATAATCCAATTCAAAATTTTAGTCCCTCAATACAAACAGGGATATGCAAGTTATCTCCCCTATTGCTGATTTCAAGTTAAAATTGAATTGTGGTTCCAGTATTTCAAATTGTTGAAGTGATTTTGTCACTCTGTTTCACTATTTTATACTTGGGATTGTGTTTGTTTGAGGATTAAGGGAGGTGGAATTGGCCTATATGGGAGCAATACCTAGTTTTGTTTGCCAATTTCAGAGGGAGATTGGAGTCATTGGACTATCAATTAGTTCCTCATAGCTACCATTAGTTACAATTTTAGAACTATTACTATCTCACTATTCACTATTCACGCGGGTTTAATAACACCGGGACTATTTCTATCCTACTTTTTTAGAATTTCATAATAATTTCATAAAAATCATGTTGAACCAAACAATTTACTATTTATCTTTAAGTTATTTTATTTTCAACTAAACACCATTTGATACAAAAATACTAAAATAGGCAGCCTAGTGTACGAAACTCTCGCGTGTGCAGAATTTGGAAAAAAGACGGATCACAAAGGGTCAATGGTACGCAGTTTTATCTTGCATTTGTAAGAAATTATTTTCATGTTTCGAACTTATGACTTCCAAGTTGCACAACGACAATCCTATCGTTACGCTAAGGTTCTTTTTCTCTTTGGTACAAAAAACACTATACTAATAATTCGTTCATAATAATACATGTGGTAATAATTTAAATACACTAATTATCTTATTAAAATAGTTCTAGTTGAAAAGCACAAGAGGAGGGAGGAGGGGTGGTGGAAGAGTTACTTCATGTACAAAGAATAAAAAAACACACCTTAAAATTCATGTTTAGGACATTGATACAGTTTTATTTCACACAAATCCAATAACCTCACAAAACACAACACACAAGCTGCCAATCCCTTGGAGTTGGGAAATTTTAGGAACAGTGCATTGTGCACCGCGTGATACATTGCATATTTATTTGACAGTTAAAATCAGTGCACGAGGCCCACTTATTTTATAACAGTTTTTGATCGTCACATATTTATGCAGTGTACCATGCAATGCAGAATGCACTGTCCCTAGCTTTTCTCGAAACAATCACACGACCACACACAATGGGACTCAAATCTTTCCATTTTTATCTACTGGATGAAGCGCTGTGAATGGTTGCTATGTACAGAAGCTGTGTAGCTGAAAGAATAATTAAGAAGGCTTCCATTGTTTCCTGCAGCAAAAACAGAGCCATTTGTTTGTTCATTATTCACAAATTTAGCAAAGGATGTTCTAAAATGATTTGACGCTCCGTTTATTTAAACCAAAAACCGAAAACGTTTTCTTGAAAAGAACTTTGTTTTTTTTGGAAAAAAATGAGTTATTCTTTTTTTCCAAAAAAAAAAAAATTATTCGGCGGAGTTCTTGGTTACTTACCAAGCGGGCGTTCCTGATTTGTAGCTCAATCTCTTTGCACGCAAAACTGCAGAAATAACATGTTTGTTAGATTTTTAAAAAAAAATTTTAAGTTTACAGAAAGTAATAACAGAGTGGAATAAAAAAAAAAAAAACTAGAATCAACTGTCCAAATTTAAGTTTAAATTTATTGGAAGTGAGATCCCACCCCAATAAATATAGTTTTAAGTCTCCTCATCTATATAAGGGGTCCCTCAATTTGTAATCCAATTAGTCTACTTTCAAACAAAATTCTTGAAGATTTACTTCTATAGAGAAGTGTTTCTCTCAATAAATTTCAACTCATCAATGTCAAACTTTTTGGCTTAAATATTGGACCACTTGCCAACCTTCTTTTTCACCCAATCTATCCTTTTCTTGCCATTGAGATGGAAGATAAGTGTCCAAAAAACAAAATCCATGAAAAACAAAAAAGAGATTTGAAATGGTGCTCATGTTTTCAATTTAGAAAAAATAAAAAATAAAAGACACAAAATTATTTACCCCATGGCGAGGAGGGTTAGACTCCAAGCAATGGTGGCGGCAGAAGCTGCGGAAGGCAAGCTATTGTCGTTCCAAAAACGAAGGTGGTTGAATCCAGAGATGACGGAGGCAACACCGACCACGCCGGCAATCAGAGCAAAGATAACAAGGAATCCAGTGGCAGCATTTCCCATTGGGAAGTATATGGGAGAGAAGTGTGCTGGAAGGTCAAACCCTGGACCTGTTTTTAATTATCCCATTTATTGGATTAGTACCTTCGACAAAAAAAAACAAATACAAAAAAAAAAAGATAAATTGTTTTTTGTTAAGTTGGTATTTGCTCCCACTCGAACTGAGTTTGTTATAGGGTTGTTGGCAAAACGTCTTTAAGATTCAACGAAACTTGAATTTTACAGAAAACAATTCTAAAAAATCTTCATGAATTTTTCAATGGACATTAATGTTAAAAATGCGAGCTTTAGAGAGAAGGGATTAGAAGGGATTAGAATGAAAAGTTCGTAAAATTTGTGAGTGAAATTCGTTATGTACAAAAAGTGCAGGGATACTTTTGAAAAGCTTCATTCATAGTAATTCATTGCCGTTATAATTAACAACTTTTGTTAATTAAACATGTTTAAACTTTAACCAAATCACTAGTGTTAAAAATTAAAAACATAATCAGCTCTTTTTTCCTCTCTCTCTCTCTCTCTCTCTCTCTTAACGTAAAACTAAACCATATAATAGGGCTGAGCACGGGTCGATCTGGATTGATTTGAAATTTAATTTAAAATTGACTCGAACATGGTCAATCCCAAAATATTAAATTTAGAATCAAACCATCTATGTTTTAGAATAAATCCAACCAACCCGAACAAACTCGGATTGGTTCAGGCTGGAACCACAGCTCAATTAAATTAAATATTTTTTAATAAAATATTCTAAAGTAATAATATATACCTTATTCTATGAGCGGCTTAATTTTTTTTGTACAAGATGTCAAGTTGAGCGGCTTATATATTATTAAATTTATATATCTACTTTAGAGTTTTAGGTTTGGTCAGTTTAAAAAACTCTTAATCTGAGGATTAAATCGACTATATCGGTTTAATGTTTTTAAGACCTAGGACCAGTCCATTACTTGACAGAATCGAATCAATCCAATCCATAAAAGTCGAGTTGGGTTGATTTATGAATTTTTTGAATCTATCGGACAACTCTACTATATACTAGGCCAAATTGCTTAAGGATTAAGAGGATATGATTAAATCATAATAATTTTATCAAAATTATGTCAAAATAAACAACATATTATATATTTATTCTTAAGTTATTCTAATTTCAACCAAATACTTTTTAGTACAAAAATATACTTCATTAATAATTTAATATATAATAGTTTAAGTACTAATAATTTGAATATATTAATTATTTTATAAAAATAATATTTCAACCCGACGTGTTATAAGAGATTAGATTGTCTCCAGTACTTACTTGGATTGAATAGGTAAGAGATTTATATTAGTGTGACTTTAAAAAATTAAATTAATTGAATATATTTAGAGAATTTTAGCTAAATATTTTAAAAAATAAATTTTAACATACAAAATTCATCAATAAAAATTTTAATACGTAAGATTCAATTGCATAATTTTTCTTGAAAATACTCTGCAAACAGATAAATTTATCTATTTTGTATAACAAATAGATAAATTTATCTGTTTGCTTATTTATGCATAATAGATAAATTTATTTATTTGCATATCAACACAAATAATACAAACAGATAAATTTATATGTGTTCTTTATGTATATTTTGAAAAAGCATAAATAAATTTATCTGTATTCTTTACACGTGCTTTCAATAAAAGACAAATAAATTTATTTGTATTCTTTAAATATATTTTGAAAATACAGATAAATTTATCTGTTTTAAGATATTTTTGTCCTAAAAAGACTTTGCGCGTTAAAATTTTTATAATGGTGGATCTTACTCGTTAAAAAATCTTATACTAAATGAAAAATAATAAACGATCTATTATTAAATTATTCATCAATATTTCGTATTCTTAAATTCGTGAATAAACCACATTTATCTTAAAGAA
>JAOTRH010402110.1:0-34981 GCA_034768845.1 Heliamphora exappendiculata
GAGATCAACAATACCGATGAGTTGGGTACTGGCATTATTTGTCCGATGATTGATAATCAGCTGATGGAAACCACGTCCGATTCAGGTTGAGCAGTTCCCCCTCGTGTGCTTTGCTTATAGGTTTGATTATGTTAAACTTGTACAGTGGATCTTCGGATCCGACATATTTAAAAAGTTAAACGGTGCAGTTGCGAGGAAAAGAGGATAATTAAATCAGGTTGTCTGTAACCAATTTTATTTTTTAGGAATCCATATCATAAACGTGGGGAGAATTCAGTGCATTTGATAATTAAAAACTCAAGACATAATTTGAGTTAGGGCCAGGAGTTTAGTTAGGACCTTTAGTGGAATAAGTTTTGGTTCGTACGCGAAATGATCTAACTCGGGGACAGAGTTAGGGATATTCGATTTTCTCGTACGATTAGCCCGAGTCCTATACTTCCTCGTGATCCCTCACGTAGCGCATAATACGCACGGATATTTTTCTTGTTAGTTTCGGTATTTATTTAATTTAATTGGAATGCTGATTTTGCCGCCGGGGATATTCGGGAATTAAATTAAATTAATGAGGGGCAGTTTTGGTATTTGGCACTTCTAGGGTTTGCTTTCTAAGTGGCCGGCCCTAGGAGATGAGGGGATTGATTATTTATGTTAAGTATATCTCTTTATATCCTTTTAGAAAAGTGAGTATATACTTAATATAATTTTGATATTTTCTTATATATTAAAGGGAGACTCATTAATCAAAATCCTAACCCTAATATTCCCTATAGCCGACGCCCTCTTCTTCTCTTTGGCATTAATTTATTTTACCTTTTTGGAGATTATTGTGTGAGAAGAAACCAAAAGCAGAAAGAACACTTCGATCGGAATCGGTGCAACACATCGTGATCGTCGTAGTGCATCCAAGTCATACGTGAGAAGGTTGCAAGGTCGTTTTCAAGGTATTTGGAATTTCTTGAAATTTTTTGAAAAGTTTCATAAATGTATTAAACTATTAAAATCATTATAGTTTTCGTTTTTCATGAAAATCGCACACGTCGTTTTTACGGGCACGATGTTGATTCAAAAATCTTTTTTTCTACTGCGCGGCTCCCTATTTCCAACACTTTAGTGGAGTAAATTATAATTTAGTATTTTATAACAATTGTAGAAATCGCTGCAAGGTTTTCATAATTACAAAAACTGCTGAGAGGTTGCATATTTGTGAAAACAGCTCGATAGGTATTTAGGCTACCCTAAAAGTTTAAGTTATAATTAATTCACAGGGCCCTATTGTAGCCCTTTAAATATGTGGGTAGGTTGAACCAAATTTATAAGTTATCTTTCAAGACTAAGGTTGTTCAGGTTCTACCGGTACCAATTCTCAAAGGATCATAGCCTACACTACATTCGGGAATTGCATCGAAAATATAGTAGAAGGTCTGACCAGAACTTCAACTCAAAAAATCAAAGTTTGTAGTTGGAGAATCGACCAAAAGGTATTCATATGAATTAACTGTAGTGGCACGGATTTTATTTTTGATCGTTCGACATAAATTTTTTTTTTATCTGGAGCTTGTTTCGGCGACTACCCGTCTAGTTTTTATTTTTCAAAAAATCGTTTACAAATCAATGATTTTGGCACTTTGCCTCCAACAATTGATATAAGAGTCATTTTGATTTTGTTTACGGTTAATCGAGGCGCTGGATAGATTTTGAACTGTGCTAAATTTGTTTTGTTAGTGTTCTAATCCCGATTTTATGTTCATTATTTTATTCATGTTTTATTGAATGGTTGAATGATGATTATAATTAAATCTTTTTTAATAACGAGAATTGATCGTGATAGTTTAAACTTTCTAGTTCGAATGTGAGCTTTCAGAACATAAGTTTTCGATGTAAAATATTTATTTGATTTTAAATATTATTTAGAATATTTAAGAATAGGTTTGAATGCCCAAGAACACGAAGAACATGCGGCGACATAATCGGCGGTGCCAGTAGTGGTTTTGGATTTTTTGCGCCACGAATCGCGGTGGTTTTTGCACGATTTTGAATAATTTTTTTTGATAACTTTTCTACATATTTTATACATAAAAACAACAGCGAAAAATGTTTAAAAAATTTGCAGAATCTAGCTAAAAAACAGTCACCAGCGGCAGCACTTGTGGCGGCAACCGAGGCTGTTTTTTATGGTTTTTTGTTGTATGTTTTGAATAGGTTTTGAGCAAATTTTTAGGTATAAAATAACAGCAAAATAAGCCTTAGAAAACAGTTTAAAACAGTGGCTAAAATAGCCACAAACAGTGGATGAAACAACCATGTGGTTGTATATTAGTGCTAAAAACAGCAAGAAATCAGAGCCGAAACAACCACAGAACTAGGCTCAAACGGGCAGCAACAATAGGCAGTGGCGGCATAGCCCTTTGGAGCCTTTGAATGGCTATTTTTGATGCTATTTTTTATCCCTTTTTTTTGTTTTTTTACAGAAAAGTAGCATATTTCGTAAGATATTTCTCAAACAAAAATTGGGAAAAAAACAGAGTTTGGGAGTGGCGGCAAAAGTCGCCAGAAGCGGCGGCAATGATGAGGGGCCGGTGGTGACTCTCTCGGGCAGTTTGGCCGGCTATTTTTAGGTCTTACGATGTTTGGGATATTGTTATATCTTATAACAATAAGTATCACAGAATCCTGGTAGGATTCGAATGCCGGTAAGCAGCTATTTGAAAGAATTGAAACACTTGGCACTTATCTAATTTTAGAAAGCTGAAACTGACTAGAGTTTTTTTTTATCATAAAATTGGGATATATACATATCTTGCATTTATATTCTTTTAAAACTGCGTGGATGATGTATATATGTTTTATATATTTCTGTTAATTTAATTAATTTAAACAATTCGATTTTAATTAAAATTTTGTAAAGAAAAATAAAATTAAGTTTTTTTAATTAAAAGTTTTTAATTAAATAGAAATTTTTTTGATATTTTATTTTATTTTACAAAATAACACGTTTAAGATAATTGTTTTTATTAAATCGGATATCTTGAAAAACATGCAAATTAATTCCAAATATTGAGTTAATTAAATGAAAAAATATTTAATCTTAATAAATTATTATTTTCAAAAAATGTGTAACATAAAAATAAAATAATTGAATGCCTTTAATCATTACCTTAGCTAAAAAGTAAAAGGAAAAATTGTGCGTTAATCGGATATTTTATTTGTTTCGCATTAAAACACGAAAATATGATTTGACAAACCAGAATCTTTGTAATTGTGTACACTGAAAAATATTGTGTGAATTCTTTCAGATTTTTGTAATCCTAAAAAGGATTTTGAAAACATAAGTTGAAGAAAAAATTTATTTATAAAAAAATTCTACAGTCTCCATCACCAGTTTGTAGGCGGTGTAATTAATTCTGCGTGTTGACAATAAGGCCTTCCTCCCAATAGGACAGATTAATTGCAGTATCGTTAGTACGAACCTTCTTGAGGGATAATTCTGGATAATTGTTAGCATGGATCAATTCTCCATCTGAAGGGTTCATTGCGAAGCGATTGATTTGAGATTGGGTGGTGGATAACACTTAAATGTATATAATAATATTATCTCCATTTGAGTTACTATTATTATCTACTGGACCGAAACTATGTCAGCTATTTAATTTTACTTGGCAGGGTCAGTTGCCTAGATAGTAAATATAATAGGAATTAGCATGTCAGGACATACGATGGATAGTAGACGTCCTCCCATCGAGAAATGCTATTTACATGGTACCAGACTGCTGGTGAATTTTTTTAAATGGTAGAAGAAATCAAATTAAAATAAATTCAAAGTTTTGCTCATCATAATTAATAATTATTTTTAATTATGTGATTCTTAGGATTAAAATGGATTTCAATCCTCTCGCGTCAATACTCAAAGAAAATAAATTAATGGGATCAAACTATGTAGACTGGTAAAATAATTTGGACATTGTGTTAACTATTGAGGGCTATAAATTTGTATTAATTAAGACTTGTCTACCAATACTTGATGAGGGGGCGACCGAACAGGAAACTTGGGCCTATCGAAAGTTGCTGAAAGTTGATCAGATGGCTTGTTGTTACATTTTTGACTTCCATGTCAAATGTTTTGTAGCTCAGCATTAGCCTATACCCAGTGTCTACGACAAAATTATGAACCTCAAAGAAATGTTTGGGGTTCAAAATCGTGCTACTGGGCAGGTGGCCATGAAGTCTCTTATGAATATAAGCATGGGTGAAGACACCCCAATTAGGGATCATGTTTTGAAAATGATCAGTCTTCTGAATGAACTGAAAATCCTATGAATACTTTGAGAAATTCAAAGAGTTCAAAGAAAAGGCAGAAAAGCGTCTTGGTAAAAGTATCAAATCACTACGATTCGATCGTGGTGGAGAATATCTCTTTGGAGAGTTTAGGAACTATCTGTCATTAGAATGAATTATATCTCAGTTGACTGCACCAGTCACTCCATAGCAGAATAGTGAGCAGAAAGAAGAAATATGACTTTTATGGAGATGGTAAGGTTCATGATGAGTTATTCAGGATTACAGGATTCGTTTTAAGGCCTCGCATTAGAGGCAGCGGCTTATATTCTGAACTTGGTACCTTCTAAGTCAGTACCTTCTACTCCCATAGAATTATGAACCGGGCATAAGCCTAGTCTTAAACACATTCAGATGTGAGGGTGTTTAGCACATATGCTAAAAGGGAACGCAAGTAAGTTAGAACCGAGGACAAAAGTCTGTTTCTTTGTGGGCTATCCCAAGGGAATGAAGGGTGGTCTATTTTATAATTCTAAGTATCATAAGGTCATTGTTAGCACCAATACCCGATTCTTGGAAGAGGATTATATTATAGATCACATGCCCAATAGTAAAATTATTTTGGAAGAAATGTGAGAAAATACCAGTAGAATGGAAGAGGAACCACAAGTCGTTGATATCCCATTGCCTTTTCATAGTGGGAGGATTATCGGAACAAGTACGAATCTTGAACAGGGTGCTACCATTAACATACTAGATGAGCATGTGGGTACTTGTGCATAGGGTTTAAATTATGCACACCGTGTTACTGCTAGTACACAGACATGTGTAGTGCCTCGTCGTAGTGGGAGAGTTATTCATTAACCTGATCGGTATATGTTATTGGGAGAGTCTTTTGATCCGATCCCAGCAGAATTGGATACTAAACCCTATAACTATAATGAAACACTGAAGGACAAAGATGCAGATCTTTGACAAAATGCTATGAATTTAGAGATAGAATTTATGTATTCTATTCAGGTTTGAAAACTTGTAGAACCACACAAAGGGATAAAATTCATTGGATGCAAGTGAATTTACAAGAGAAAGAGAGGAGTAGACGGGAAGGTTAAAACCTTCAATGCTAGGTTTGTTGCAAAAGGATTCACTCAGAAAGAAGGAATCGATTATGAGAAAACCTTTTGGCCGGTAGCTATGTTTAAATCTATCTGAATTCTCTTATCCATTGCTCATTTCAATTATGAAATATGGCAAATGGATGTCAAGATAGCTTTTTTTAACGGAAGTCTTGACGAGTGCATCTATATAATACAACCAGAGAGTTTCATAATAAAGGGCTAGGAGCACATGTTGTGCTACCTAAGGAGATCAATTTATGGACTTAGATCCATTTATGGACTTAAGCACGCATCGAGGTCTTGAAATACTAAGTTTGGTCAAACCATAAAGTCTTATGGTTTTAATCAAAGTCCAGATGAGTCATGTGTGTACAAGAAGCGTGACAGGAGAGTGGTGGTCTTTCTAGTACTTTATGTAGATGATATCTTGCTCATCGAAAACAATGTGAAGGTATTATCTTTGGTAAAAATATGGTTATTTGGGAAGTTCGATATGAAGGACTTAAGAGAGCAGTCACATCATTGGGATCAAGCTTTTACGAGATCGAAAACAAAGGATGTTGGGCTTATCACAAGCAAAGTATACCGATGATAACCTTTCTCATTTTAGCATATAGGATTTCAAGAAAGGGTTTCTCCCTTTCAAGCATGGAATCACTCTATCCAATGATTAGTGTCCTAAGATATCTGATGAGATAGAGAAGATGAAGGTGATTCCTTATGCTTCGGCACTACGAAGCCTAATATATGCTATGCTTTGCACTAGACTCGACATTTGCTTTGCCATTGGCATAGTTAGCAGATATCAGTCTAACCCAGGGTAGGATCATTAGACTACGGTAAAGAATATAATCAAGTACCTGAAAAGGACTAGGAATTATATGTTGGTTTACCAGGCAGATAATCTAGTACTTTTAGGGTACCCGAACTCGAATTTTCAGTTAGACAAAATTTTTTGTAAATCTATCTCAGGATATGTGTTTACCTTAGAAGATGGAGCTATTAGTTGGAGGAGTATCAAGCAGTCCTATATTGTTGATTCCACCATAGAGACCAAGTACGTGGCAGCTTTTGAAGCAACTACTAAGGCCGTTTGGGTCAAAAACTTTCTGTTGAATCTAGATGTAGTGTCTTCAGTTCATCATCTATTACACTTTATTGTGCTAATAGCAGAACGATTGCAATCGTAAGCTGATTGAACTGAAGACACTACATCTACATTCAAGAGTCCACAAGAAAGGAAAACACATTAAGCGTAAGTAGCACATGATACGAGAAAATATACAGATGGGTGATATTGGTGTGACCAAGATTGCATCAGAAGATAACCTTGCAGATCCTTTTACAAAGAGCTTGTCGGCTAAAACTTTCAATAGTCATGTAGAGGGTATAGGAGTCAGATGTATGGCAGTAAATTTTTTAGTATAAGTAGAAGATTGTTAGGGTTGTATACTAAAAATCATATATTTTATTTTAGTTTTAGTATTTAATTTTATTTTAATAAAATTAATTTTTTATTTTATAAAAATCTTAATGACCAATTAATACAATATCATTTCTTTAATGTTATGCATAGTTATCCTTTATTTTGTACAGTATTTAATCTGGTGTATAGAGTACGGCTTGCACACAGAAGATCAGATTATAGGTTCTTATAGAATATAAGTTATTGTTCACACTTTAGATAAAATTGGACAAACCATCAGTACGATTGTAGCATAGAGTTTCAGTAGACCTGTCTTGATTAGGAAGAACGGATAATAGCGTTGTCTATTATTCTGACTCGCTGTGCTAGTACACTTGTGTGTATTGAATACGACCACATTGCGGTAATTACTTTTATACTGAGTATATAAATTAATTCACACCCCAAGGTTATTATGAGAGTGCTTATACTCTTAATCATGAAATAATTATTATTTACATATATTTAATACTCATTATTTTGATTCATTAGAGGGTGTGATCTTATATGGGTCTATAGTCTCGGTGAGTTGGATAACGGTATTAATTATATGGTAAATATTAATTACTGATGGAATCCACGCCTCGATTGTTCGGGATTGACGATACCCCCTTAAGAAAGCTTATAAGTTTTGACCAGGTCAAACATTGCAGGTGGATTTAATTATCCGGAGGTCAGATAAATAAAGTCGAAGGGCTTAAGAAATTTTAAGATGCCGATTAAATTAAATTGTCAGTAATTAAATTTAATTGGCAGGTATCGAAAATTTTAACGTGGGGAGATGTGTAAAGTATTTAATAATAGGAGCTCAATACAAATTAGTTTTGAGATTATGGCTAAGAGTGCAGTTACAATTCTTTAAGGGTGTGAATTGTAATTTAGTGTTTTATGAAAATTGTAGAAACTGCTGCAAGGTTTACATAATTACAGAAACCGTTAAGAGGCTTGCATATTTGTGAAAACTGCTAGATAGGTATCTGGGTTACACTAGAAGTCTAAGTCATAATTACTTCACAGGTCCCTGCTATTACCCAATAAATATGCAGGTAGGCTGAACCAAATTCATAAATTGTCTTCTAAAACTAAGGTTGTTCAGGTTCTGTCGGTACCAATTCTCAAAGTATCGTAACCCACACTATGTTCGGAAATTGTATCGGGAATAAAGTAGAAGGTCTGACCAAAACTTAAACTCGAGAAATCAGAGTTCGTAGTTGGAGAATCGACCAAAAAGTATTTATATGAATTAATTGTGGTGGCACGGATTTTATTTTTGATCGTTTGACATTAAAATGTTTTTATTTGAAGCCTGTTTCGGCGATTACCCGTTCAGTTTTTATATTTTGAAAAATCGTTTACAAATCAATGATCTTGACACTTTTCCTTCAACACCTCCATCTTTTGGTTTTAAGTTTAAGAATTTTGATTTATTGCCCGTCATATGCCTTGAACATTCACTATCTATATACCACTTTTCCTCAGAGGAGGTGGACTTCAAGCATACATTCAAAATAAATTAAGTGATTTTCTTTGGTACCCAAATTTTTTTGGATCCTATAGGATTAGTGACTTTCACTCTCCAAACAATTTTTGGGACACCATTATTTCTTTTTAATGGGTAATCAAATTTAACATGTCTCTTTTTCTTGCATAGAAAACAAGTTATATGTTCATAGATATTTCTCGATGATGAGTTTGAAAAATTCTTAGATTCTTTAACAAAATAGCTTTTAGAATCTTTCTTGTTGCTCACCTCACCATTATAACTAGTACCTTCTTTATTTAAAGATATTCTTTGAGCTTCCAAAAGTTTTTTAAAATTTTCTTTTTCATTTGTAAACTTGTAAATGATTTTGGAGTAGTCTTCCACTTTCCTTTTCAAATCGCAAGAAACATCGTTTTCAAGAGATTTTCCTTTCAAGGTCTTGAGCTCTTTTCTCAAAAAGTCATTTTCCATTTCTACTATAGAAGACTCACTTTTGGAAATTTTTGTTAACTTATAAAATTTATTTCTCAAAATAGGTTTTTCTCTTTCCAAAGACTCAACTTACAAATCATGATCTTTTTAAATAAGTTTTTCTCTCAAAATAAGTTTCTCCGAAGATTCAACACTTTAGATAATTTTTCTTTTTCTAATTCAACGTTGGCATTTGAAATTTTCAAACTCTCAATTTCTTTAGAAAGATTCTCATTTTTTTTTTCAAATTTATATTTTTCTTCCCCAATTTCAAGAAGCTTTTATGCAAGTTATATAATTTATTTTTAAGTTCCTTGTAAGATAGCATAAAATCATCATAAGTATTGGATTCATTGCAAGAATTAGATTCAAGTAAGTTAGAATTTGGGTGAGAATTTACCTCATCTTCCACGCTTGCCATCAAACAATAGTTGGCTACTTCTTTATTGCTAGAACTTTCATTTGACTCGATTGAGTCCGAGTCATCCCATGTTTTGTCTTTATGGCCTTATTTTTCTTCTTTAAATCCTTTTTGAGTAAAGGATATTCCGTCCTTATGTGTTCGACCTTCTTGCAATTGTAGCAAGTAAAAGGATCTTTCTTGTATTCTTTCTTGTTTGAGTCACTTTTATCAAATCTTGTGCCATGGAACTTTCTTGCAAACTTCTTGTCTTTCTTGAAGAATTTTCCAAGTCTTTTAGTAATGAGAGCCATATCATCATCGTCAAACTCTTCGTTTTCGTCATCACTAGAACTCTCCTTTAAAGCTTTGAGAGCAATGGATTTCTTGGCATCATTTTGCTCGTTGGCTCTATCATTGATCTTGATTTCGTATGTTAAGAGAGATCTGATAAGCTCATCCAATGTCATCACTCTAAGATTTCTTGCCTCTGCAATGGTCGTCGCCTTAACTTTCCAAATAGGTGGCAAGCCTTTGAGTACCTTTCTTAACAATTCATAAGATGGGTAAGTTTCTTTTTAAGAACATTAAGAGAATTTATAATATGAGTAAATCTAATATACATATTTGAAATAGTTTCATCATCAAACATTTTAAATCCTTCATACTCATTAGTTAACCTATCAATTCTAGAATCTTTAATATCTTGTGATCTTTCGTATGTAATTTTTAATTTTTTCTAAAATTTTTTTGCACTCTTACAAGTCATAATACGATTATATTTATTAGCATCAAGAGCACAATATGAAGCATTTATAGCACTTGAATTAATTTGAAGTAATTTCATATTACTTTCATTCATTTTTTTTAAAGTTTAAGAACCTTTTTTCCTTCAACGATTTTAATAGGAATAAAATTACCTTGAATAGTCATTCTCCAAGCTCTCCACTCCATTGTTTGAATAAAAATTATCATCTTTTGTTTCCAAAAGGTATAATTAACACTACAAAAGATTGGAGGTCTTGTAGAAGATTGACCCTCTTCAAAAGGGGATATACCAATACTAGCCATAGTTCTTTTCACAAAAACTTGTTAGGTAAAAATGTGATTATTAACAATTATATTTAGTTGGTATTAGTAGTAAATAAATTATATAATTGAGGAATATTATTATATTTTAAAAGTGGTGGAAGTTTGAATAGAATATTCTGAGAATTTGTGTTTTAATTTGACATTTTAACTTTTTTTTTTGCCAAACTGACAATATTAATTTTTTGACATTTTTAACCAAAAAATAAAAAAACTAAAGTTGCCAATCTGGGTTTTAGTTACGCATAAAAAGATGAATATAATCGATGATGTTGATAAGTATATTTGGTCATTAGAATCTTTATACTGAAGCTCACTTAAGGCCAAATTTGGGAATAAAAAATTGGTATTTGCCAATTTTTTTTTTCAGTTGTTCTCAATGAGCGGAACTGAAAAAATAAATTCTTTTTATCAAAAGATAATTTCTTTTACTAAAACTAAAGATAAGTAAAAAAAAAATAAAGAAGAATTAGTATGCCATTATAACAAAATGGGCCTTATCATTAGGTTTGATTTGATAATGTTGATTAGAATGAAAAAAATGAGACGGAGAGCTTCGGGTTTTCAGCAGTTGGTGCAACAGAGGTTCTTGAACATGTTCTGGTTAACATTGTGTAGATTGGCAATTTTGTTCTTCATTGTCCCCTTGAGCAGAATCATCGCGAATCAAGACATGTATTAACAATGGTAATGATTTGTTCTTACAGTACATATTTTCTTGTTGGAATTATCATCGGAGGTCGTCGGAGTTCACTAGCGATTGCTGAAGATGATCAATGGAGCTCATTAATGGTTGCCGGAGGTGGAGGTGGAGGTGAAGGTATAAGGTGTTGAGGTGAAGGAGTGCGTATTTAGAGTAATATGAATATTTTGGTCTAATTTAGCATAATAAACTTTAAGAGTCAAAATTAATTTTGTTAGACCTAATGTTATATGAAATATTAATAGTCGACCTTACACCATAAGCTCCAAAAATAAATTTTTTTTATCAAAAGATAAATTTTCTTACTACAACTAAAAATAAGTAAAAAGAAAAAAAAAGAAGAAGAAGAAGAAGAAAAACAATTAGTATGCCATTATTACAGAATGTGCCTTGTCGTAGAAGCAAAGAATAAGCCCAAGAACTGCCCAAAATCAACCATAAGGAAGCCAAGCCCAACAGGTCCAAATGAGCTAAAATGAAAACATCATCACTATTCTTTCACAAGATTAGGCATTGTTTGGTAAATTTGACTTTTAGATTTTTTCGTTAAAAAAAGTAAAAAGCTAAAAAGCTCATTTATCTTGACCAGAAAATTTAAAATTAATTTTTAAATTTTTTTTTCACATTCCAATATTAATATGAAAAGACAACTGCAATTATTGCATTTTACTTTAGTTAATTCATCACAATATAAATACTAGAAATTATGATCAAAGATTATTTTATCAACCGTTATCTAGTCGAAAGATCCTCTAATATATGTGTATATATTTATATATATTAAAAAATGATAATATTGTTATTAAAAAAGTGAAAATTTCTTATAAAGCTTAGCCAAATGACAATATTTTAAAAGCCGCTAAAAAACTTGTTTACCAAATGAGTCAGCTTATTTTTCTTTTAGTTTTTAACTAACACCTTGATTGGCAACTTTGGCTTTTTGGCTAAAACGTCAAAAAGCTAAAGTTGTTTCTTTTGCAAAAAGTTAAAAAGTTAAATCAAAATACAAACTTTGAGAATATTATATTCAAATCCTCACCACTTTTAAAATACAAAATACTCTTCATTCATAACTTATTTACTACCACTACCAACTACATATAATTGTTAATATCAAATATGTAAAAACGTAAAATTATCAACTTTAACAAAAAAAAACAAAAAAGCTAGCTTTTATCCAAACAATTAACTTAAAAAAAAACTAGCATAAAAGCTAAGTTACAAAATAACCTACTTTGAATCTAATTTAGTTTTTGCGATTTCCTGGTATCCTACATCGGAAAGGAATAGAGAGTTCTTAGGTTATAAAAGAAAAATCTTAGACTCTTACATAGCAACGGAGTCTTTTTTCAGGTGGTAGAGGCCCTAATAGACTTCAGTTAAGCGTGCTCACGTTTGAGTAATGCAATGATGGGTGACCTCTTGGGAAGAACAAAACCGTGAGAGTTTTGCCTAAAGCGGACAATATCGTTGCCATGAGAAGGGTCGGGGTGTTACAAGTGGTATCAGAGCCGACTCTCCCTACCTCCGAGTGTGAAGCCCTGCCGTCTCACGTGACATGTGGTCGGGCTACTAAGTGGGCGAGTTGATAAAAGACTGCAAAGCTACTGAAATTGGCAGGATACTGCACGGGTACGTGCAGCCCTAAGGAATGTGAATTGTGATATCTTGATATCCCATATCGAAAAGGGGGAGAGAGTTCTTGGGTTATAAATGAAAAATCTTGGATCTCTACATAATAACGAGATATTTTTTCAGATGGTAGAGACCCTAGTAAAGCTCAGTTAAGTGTGTTCACGCTAGAGTAATGTAATGATGGTGATCTTCTAGGAAGAACAAAATCGTGAGGATTTTGCCTAAATCGGACAATATCGTTGTCATTAGAAGAGTCGGAGTGTTACAGCTTTTTAACTAAAAATGCAAAAAAAAAAAACAAACAAACAAACAAACAAAAAACCTAACATTGAAGCTAGTTGCCAATTTGAGCCTAAGTTATTTGACTTTTGGTTTAAATTCACTTTAAGCCAAGCTTTTTGGCTTATTACCTTTTGGCTGAAAGTCATCCAAACGATTTATCAAATGAATTTTTTGTTTATTTAATTTAAAGTGATTTTAAGCAAAAAATGTAACTAAAAACCAGGTGCCAAACGAGGCCTAAGAAGTAAATTCAAATAAGGGCATGGATCAATTAATTATCTATATTGACGTCCAAAAGTCATAATTAGCTTTTATTTTGGGTTATTTACAAATTTCATTCTTTTTTTAAATAAAAAGCTTAGTTTTTAAGTTATATTGTGTAAGATATTTTAAAAGTGTAACACTCCGATTCTTCACATGGCAATGATATTATCTGCTTTGGGTAAAAGTCCTCTCACGATTTTGTTCTTCCCAGGGGATCACCCATCCTTACATTGCTCTCGTCCAAGCACACTTAACTGCGGAGTTCTGCTAGGGTCTACCACCTGGGAAAAGGCCTCGTTGAATGTAAGGGTCCAAGATTTTTTCTTTATATCCCAGGAACTCCCTCTCTCTTTTTGATGTGGGATACCAGGATATCATAATTTACCCCCTTAGGGCTGCACGTCCCCGTGCAGTAATCCGCCAACTCTGATAGACTGCTAGTCCTTATCAACCCGCCCACTCAGTAGCTCGCTCACGTGTCACGCGAGACGGTAGGAGCCCACACTCGAAGGTGAGGAGAGTCGGCTCTGATACCATTTGTAACACTCTAATATTTTTTAAAAAATATATTCTTAAGTGTCAAACTTTAAAAAAATGTGGCAAAGTCTCCTATATTTTTTGGCCATATTTTTTGGATAATCCAACGATTTTAATCATTTATAAAAACAACCTATAATCAATGCAATCATAGTGTATAAATAATAAAATCACAACTGAAAGTAAATTATAGCCTATCCATGATAACATTTCATGCATATATTTAAAACCTCTCACTTCAAAATAACGCACATAATTACCAAAATAAAAATATCCAAGTACTTTAATCCAAACTACCGCTACAGAACAATCGTCTATGCTAAAGGAAATTGAACAAAAGTTACCAAAATACTACTGTGACTACATTATTAATATTCAAATAGTTCTCATCACCACAGAAACTCCAGAAGTATAACTACTCACGAGGCACAGCAGAACCTGGAATGTCCAAACACGTGAACAAACCAGAAGGGTTAGAGTTTATCAATAACCAACAAATATAAGTATAAGAGAAGATAAATGTAATATATGCCAATTGAAACAAAATAAAAGTATGTAAAGTCACATTTCATTAGATCTACAAACCTTTAACAAATTTTGATTTTTTTATTTCACAAAACTTTCAATCAATCAAAGTTAAACGCCTATGAGGAGTATGACACGCCTAAGAGAGTAGACAACAATTCCTTATCACTAGGCCTATGTGTCCTAGTGGCAATGCACCGTCACCCAACTCACCTAGCCACTCCATTGCACTAGTGAATTGTGATGATCTATGTCGAGGCACTAACCTCCTCGATATAGGAACCCACCTGCGCATCGAGCTTAGAACTCGTAAATCAAACCGTCTAACTTACTATCTTAGGTGTCAACCACAATTCCTCAAGACTATTCTGAAAACTCTTTTACTTTTCATTAAGTGTCTTATATTTTCTTTTAAAAAAAAAAAAATAACTTTAGTTCTTCCATCAGTTCATGAGATTCGTATCAAGCATACAAATATATTTAATCTAAACATTTTGCGTTCTATTATATATTTGGCCGAGAATTATTGCATGGAGTTTTAGATTTTTATGGTTAAATCTGGAGTATAGGTGTTTGAAATCTACCATTGTTGAACCGTGAAGCATCTTTGTAGGGTTTTCTATTTACTCGTCTACAAGCTATCAAAGCTAGGGGTTTTGTTTATTTTTGGCTTATAAATGAAATGTGTGATTGTGGTTAATATTTGCATTGTTATTGAATTAGTGTTTTACACAAAATTGAATTACTTAGACTTTAATTATTATTATTTTTTTATGCTATAATTACTTGAAATACCTTTAAATGTGTGAAATTCCATATATACAATTCTTATTAAAATATATAATTGAACGCAAAATGTTTGGATTAAATATATTTGTATGCTTGGTACGAATCTCATGAACTGGTGGAAGAACTAAAGCTATATTTTTTTAAAAAGAAAATATAAAACACTTAATGAAAAGTGAAAGAGTTTTCAGAATGGTCTTGAGGAATTGTGGTTGGCATATAAGATAGTGAGTTAGACGGTTTGATTTACGAGTTCTAAGCTCGCTGCGCAGGTGGGTTCCTATACCCGGGAGGTTAGTGCCTCGAAATAGATCGTCACAACTCACTAGTGCAATGGAGTGGTTAGGTGGGTTGGGTGACGGTGCACTGCCACTAGGACACATAGGCCTAGTGATAAGAAATGGTTGTCTACTCTCTTAGGCGTGTCAGACTCCTCATAGGCGTTTAACTTGGATTGATTGAAAGTTTTATAAAATAAAAAAATCAAAATTTGTTAAAGGTTTGTAGATATAATGAAATGTGACTTTACATACTTTTATTTTGTTTCAGTTGGCATATATTACATTTATCTTCTTTTATACTTACATGTGTTAGTTATTGATAAACTCTGACCTCTCTGGTTTGTTCACGTGTTTAGACATTCCAAGTTATGCTGTACCTCGTTAGTAGTTATACTTTTAGAGTTTCTGTTGAGATGAGAACTATTTGAATATTAATAATGTAGTCACAGTAGTGTTTTGGTGACTTTTGATCAATTTCCTTTAGCATAGACGATTGTTCCGTAGCGGTAGTTTGGATTAAAGTACTTAGATATTTTTATTTTGGTAATTATGTGCGTTAGTTTGAAATTAGAGGTTTTAAATATATGCACGAAATGTTATGATGGATAGGCTATAATTTACTTTCAGTTGTGATTTTATTATTTATACACTATGATTGCATTGATTATAGATTGTTTTTATAAATGATTAAAATCGTTGGATTATTCGAAAAATATGGGAGACTTTGCCACATTTTTTTAAAAAGTTTGACACTTAAGAATATATTTTTTTTAAATTTGGGGGGTTACAAAAAGCCTATTAATTTTTTCACCTTTCATTTAAAAGAAGTCTATAAACATTTTAAAGCCTCTAACTAACTTTTTTTAAACGAAATAACTATAATTTTATTAATTAAAAAGTCAGCTCAACTCTTAAAAATTAAAAAAAAAACTGTCACTATCTCAAATACTATAATTTAAAAGCAAAAAGTAAACACATAATATACATTTCCATAAAAATCCAAAAAAAAAAAGCTACTCAATTCAACTTTCTTTTCTTCCTACTTAAAAAAATTAAATCTCTAAAAATCAAACTTTTTAAACATAGCAAACAAAGCCTTAATAATTAAAACTTTGAAGCTTACGTATTAGCCTAACAAATGTATAGAAGAGGCAGCTTGTACTCCCTCTAATCTTAATCTCCATACCTTTCCAACGTCAATGCCACTTTCAATTCCTAATTATGATTGAATGGTCCTCTTAACACCACCTTGTGTGGAACTTTAGGCCTAGTTTGAGATATTTGCTTGCTTATTTATTTATTTATTTTGTTAAATTTTTATATGAAAAGGTTTTAAAATACAAAAACAAGTCAATAAACTAGATCATTTTTACTTATTTTCATAGTCAATGAATTTTTTTATATTTATTAAATGTTGACTTTTTACCGAAAATAGGCCTAAAAAAACTGCACAATAACTAAGATATTAAAGTCTCTATAGCTATAATGGGTGTTTAGCATTGTTGAAATTAATAGCTTATAGATTGTAGTTTGTAGCATGAATTATGAGTATTTAGTAAAAATTGTAACTTGTTGTTAAAATAGAAAAAAAATTGTTATAAATTATAACAGTAGTTGTAAGTATTTAAAAAAATTTATAACTCATAATTAAAATTAGTAATAAAAAATTAAAAGCTATCAACAGTGCTTTGTCAAATGCCCCATATTTATATGAGTTCAAAGTGGTTTGTGTAGATTAACAAGCAATAGGCAAATCAGGGAGAGACCCATTTTTTTAGAGAAATTTTAATTGTTTCTTTCCCATTGCACCAACTGCTCCTTATAGAATTTCATTTTACTTGTTAATTTGGAATGTCGGACTTTCAATACAAAACCTTCTCCGTGGTACTTTCGGAGCACTATATGGTATTATTTATATAATATTTTTATTTAATTATGTACTAAAAAACACTATGCATGCAACAATGTTTTTTTTTTTTTCAATCGTGCAACAATGTTGACTTACCCATTATTGGGTAAGTGATTAAATCTCGTAATTAATAGCTTAAGCCATGTGACATGAAGATTTGAGAATTGAAAACTAAAGTAATAATTTGAACTCAAATGATGAGAGTTGTGATTAAAATCATAGTTAAGTTGACGATCGAATGGTTTGATTTTATGATAGCTTGATAAAATGGTAGAATTAGAACCCCTGGTGAGTTGTATAAGTTTTGTAATTTGATAATTTAAGGGTTGAAAGTTGAATTGGTAACGTTAATTTGAAATAGGAGAAATTTTGGATAAAGAACTTGGCTTGTAATGTAGTAAAGCATAAATCTCATGGAATTTGATTAATTTAATGGGTTTGGAATATGTGAGGGTTGTTCAGGAATTAAGCTTTGAATTAATTCAAAGGTTGATTACATGAAATTGAGTTTTAGAATTATGTTTTTGAATATGAGAAACATAAATTGGTTGCATGTCCCTAACTATGAATGATAATGTATGTTTATAAATTGATGTTTTTATTTCCAATTGTGATGTGAGCAAAATTGGGGGAGAGAAATGTTGAAATTGGAACTCATAAGTGGTAACTAAGACCACGTAACTTGACAATTTGTGGATTTAAGTGGTAAGGCCTTATCATAACTCAAGATTGGAGGAAATCAACTATGCCTTCGCCAACACCTGGAATATTTAGTGAGTTGGATAACCAATGTGCCTTGGAAGTTTATAATCTATGAGTTGAACTACTTAGTCGATTGAGGTAAAGTTTGAGAGACGATAATTTTTTTTAAAAACAATCTAGATTCAATATATTTTCTTTAAAGGAAGTTCCAAGCATGAATTAAACTACATGAAAAGGTTTTCTCATCGATCGGCTTAGATTATTAAGTTGTTAAGCGTGTTCACGTGCCTCGAAGTTGAGGACGTGATAGAATTTGCGAATTACGTCTTGTTAAAATTATAAATTTATAAATTATAATTAGAAAGAAATGATTATAATTTTACAACTTGATTGGGAACTTGGAATAAATCAAGCATATTGTTGCTTCATTTTCATTATATGATCTTACTTGCGTTGTTGTGCTTTTAATGTAACAGTGGTTATTTCACTCATTTTTTTGACATTATGTTGATTTTTTAATAGATTGTTGGGAGTAGGAGGTTATGATCTTGAAAGGTGATTAATTAATCTTTATTTTTCATTCTAATTTTGATAAAAAGGGACAAAAAGGAAGTCTTTTCATATACGTGTTGATGGACTTGAGTTCCTATTGTGAATTTATGCCCCTGACGACCATTTAATTGTGTCATACATGCATTTATTACCTAGATTGCAGATATCAAAAAATCAGAAACGTCCAAACCATCTTTACTTCAAAGGAGCCAAGCATCGGCATTGGGTCGGTATTCAAGTTCTATATGTTATTCAGCTAACTCACTTTCCATTTCATGTTTTAGTTATATGTCACTTTGAAACAATTCAATGTTGTGGATGATGAATATGGTTTGATAATGTTGAAGTTTGAGATGTGGTGAATTGTTTTAGAATTTAATTACTGTTTGATTGTGATGTATAATAGGATTTAACACAGAGAATGTTGCTGATTGCGCGTTTAGGATGTAATCGCTTGGGTTTATGTGACTTTTTTCATATTCTATTTTTTAACCATCTTTTTGGTTTTGTGCGACTTTTTTCACATTTCGATTAATTTTTTAAATTTTTTATATGTAGGCTCCTCTTGTTTAACTAGGGCCTAACAATATCAAACCTCGTAGTGGCAAAATAGTTATGATTAATCATTTGTAAGTCAGCTAAAGTGATTAATCATCTTAAAAGCTATATTGAGGCATGGTCTCATGATGGGTAAGAAACTCTATTTATATGTTAATTCTTTTTTAGATTAGTTTATTTTACTTCAAATTTATGTCAATATTATCATCGATTTTATGTTTCTTCTACTCAAGAAGGCTGGAGAACACTGATTTATTTTGGGAACATTGATTTTTTATGCTTCCAGAATTTATCCAATGCTGTAGCTAATTCTTGCATTAGCCTTCAAAATAAGAACATTCCTTTTAATGTTCCCATTGCTGACTGCGGGAAAAAAATCTTCTTGTTCCCTCCGGTAAACTACTGGCCTTGCTTTATGATTTCTAGTGATGAATGATTATATGCTTAGGTATACTATGAGATGGTATATTTATAATCTTAGTTAGTAATTGAGATGTTTTACAATTTTTGTGGTAGTGTCTATTTAGTTTGGTTTGTATATATTTATATTTTTTTGTATAATAGATATTGCTTTGGTAGGAAGATCGGCTTATGCTTGTTGACATGTGAGGTTTTCAAAATATAAAGCAAATAAGTCAAATTGGTTTGCAAGCAAAAATACTGGTAAGTTGTGCAAAAATCTTTTAAAGTTATTTTTTTTGCATATTCATTTTCTTAGTTACTATTCTTTATTTGTTATGTTTAATTTTTATTATAATTTCTATAATTACATATAGAATGTTGCAAATGAAATTTATGAAAAAGTGATACATGAATAAGTGAGACTTTTTTATTTATATTTTGTAACAGGTTACTCGGTGGAAGATGACATTGTTCGTTTGAAGTAATCAAATTATTTTACTGAGTGGCGTAATGATAAGTTTGTAATTGATTTAACATTTGTAAAGTTTTTATTTTTTCGGTGTTATTGAATAATATTTATGATTTTATATTTTTGATGAATGCGATTGATTGCAATTTATTTGTCGGATGTTATTTATGAATTAGACAGGTTTTACATTATTTAAATGTAATTTTTAATATTTTATTGTAATTTAATAGATTCAAATGTTGGGATATTTTTGTTCTGGATAGAAAATTAAAAAAAAATTATTTATTAAATTTAAATAGTTATTTGCGATTTTTTTCGTCGTAAATAACTATTTTTTTTAAATTTTAGAAGAGTATTTGAGACGACAAAGTGGTCGATGCAAAGAGTATTTGAGACGGCAGTTTACCAACGCAAAAAATGTTATTTTTGTGACGGTATTAGTAGTCGCCGCAAAAGAAATAGTTTTTTAAATGTTTTTGCGACATTTTTTAAGCCGTCTCGATAAGTTATTTTTGCCGACACAAATTTATTTGAGACGGTAATGTCCGACGCAGATAGTTTTTTGCGACCCCAATATGTACTACCCCCATTTGCCGACGCAAATACTCTTTTGCGACGGTTAATTGACCTTTTGCGACGGAATACTTTCGACGCAAAAGCCCATTTTTTTAGTAGTGTGAAAGAAAAGAATATTTTATTTGCTGAAAATATTATATACGCAATGTCACATAGTACAATGAAAGTACCTAATAATTTTATGTTGTATGTATGTTCATGCAAGTGAGGAATACAAAAATTTTAATTTAAGAGAACTTATATGGTATTGATTGTTGACAATAATTATTTTATCATTGTTGTGGTGGTTCAATGGTCAACGAGGGTATTTGGCAAAGTTTTCTACTATAATTTTTACCTTTTTGTTATTAATTTTAGTTATAAATTATAATCTATTTTAAACACCGACAACTTCTGCTACAAACTATAACTACTTTTTTTCTATTTCAGTTACAAGTTATAATTTTTACCAAATACTGATAATTTTTATTATAAATTATAATCTATAAATTACTATAGTTTTAGCAATATTAAGCACTACCAGTTGTCTTCTCTTTATTGCGTTATGAGATCTGAACCCAACCTTTTGAATTTTGCAAATACATCTAATGATTTGTTAGAATTTATTTAGAAAAAAATAAAATAAAACATAAGTGAGTTATATAGATTGCTATATGTGGGATATTTGTTGAGGTTTTTTGGTCCAAGGAGTACCATGAGATGACTCCTCACAGTATATGTTTGTTTGCTTTGATAAATTTTGATAAGGAGGTATTGGACTGGACTGAAAAACATATTGAATTATTAGTTTTGGATCTAGTTTATCGGATTAGATTATTAATATCTTCTCTTATATTGATTAATAGTTCGATATTCATTAAATTATTTATCCTACTCCTTTTTGGGATTATTGGTTCCCCTTATAGATTATATCTTTTCTGTTTATCCAATACTTTATTTTATTTTAACCAAGTATGATATAAATAGTATATAGCATACGTAATCTATTCGTTGACCCATGGTATAAAAAAAAACACGTGCAACCTACGTATTATTACTTATCTTTCTTATTCTATTCAATTTTATCCGACACATCAAACGTGGCCGTAGTTCTCTCCTTTAGTGTTTTGGTTTTATTTTTTATTTTTTAATTGGTAAAGAGGTACTAGGCTTAAATGTATTTCTGACCGACAATAAATCGAAGAAAAGAGTACCATGGCAGAAATAAAACATTAACAAAAAGGAGCAAAGAATCTTTACAAGAGAAGAAAAAACAACCTTCACAACGGAAAGGCATTGAACCTCAACAGAGAAGAACACAAATTCTTACAGAAGGCGAATACAATATTGCATAAAATAAAAAGTCAAAAAAAAAATCTCATATGCTACTGCTCCGCAACCTTCTTCAAAAGAACTATTGCCATCACTTCTGCTTTACAAACTTGATATTTTTTGACCGAAAATAGTCGTATAGCGTAATAAAATACAGTAAATAGTGTCAGACTGTGGCATGCGAACAGATCTAAAACCAGACATGATAAGATGGTAGTGGAGCAATGTTTTCCCTTTCGCGTCAAAAGTACCAAAATTTATTGCCAAAAAATATATGCTTGCCGAATCGAAATGACTTCGTCGCCAATAGACAATAGATGCTCTGTTGCCAAAAAAAACAAAGCATAAAAAAAGAAAAAAAAACCTACCAAAAACAAAGATTGAAACTAAAAGGAAAAAGGACATAGGAAGAAGACAAAAACACTGAATAAAAAAAGGCAAGAAAAGAGAAAGAGAAAATAAAAGTAGAAATAACATATGATCAAGGGAAGAGAAGCGCCACCATCTCCCCATAAAAAAATCTTATTTTTACAAAAGTTTTACATTTTTTTTTTGCTTTTACAAAATTACTCTTGTTATTTGATAGAGATAAATCTCTTTCTAATTACAAGTAAAGCAATCGCAAGTGAGAAACAAGTCTACTCCAAACCCCATCCCTTTGGTTTTCTCCCAAACACACCACGCCAAGTTTAGTGATGATGAATTGATGATGCTATGCTATTTATTTGTTTAGTTTAAGTTCTTTCACCCTCCCCCCCCACACGCACGCAACTGTTGCCACTCTCTAACCACAAAACTCACCTTTCTCTCTCTAGTTCCATCCACACAATTGGGTAAAAATCACTAAAAAGTGTGCTAAGTTCCCTAACCTACTCCACCAAACTTATCCATTTACTTCCACATCATGAAATATACATACATGACATCATATAATATCTATATATATAGAGAGAGACAAATATATAGATGGAATGAACGGGCATACGAATGTATGCATGTTTTAATGCTTTCGAGAGAACCTTAGGTTGGCTGCTGTTTTCTGTAGTTTTTTACTACGCTTTTCGTTGTTGGGATCAACGGTCTACAAACAATATTTTCAAATGATTTAGGCTTCAGTTAAACTCTTGTGCTACGAGGAAGATTTTTTTTTGAAATGGTCTAAGCTTCTTTTAAAACGAAAAGATTTTCTTATCTCAAAACTTGTATTTTGTTTCTTTTAAAGGCTTGGCTTGTAGGACCGTAACTGTAGTCTTTTGACTACTCTTTAACTCAAATAAATCCTCGGTAGTACGTTTTTACATAGGTTTTGCCCTTGTTTGGCTTTCTGATTTTAAATCCCTTGTTCGGCTGGTTATTGTGGTTGTTTTGTGGCTCTTCGCGTGACCCAGAGTTTGGCGCTTGACAAATTAGTATCAGAGCTCTAGGTTCGAATACCTATGAGCTGTGGGAAGAGGGTGTGTTACCTTGTGAGAAAAGATGTGTGTGTGCTTGGTTGCCTGTGTTTCGAACATGTTGTGTATATGTGAGTATGGAGGTTGGACCTTAGGATTGATCAGTCTTGTGTTTGGATTAACAAATTTGGGAGCCAATTTAGAAATGCGTTTTGCGGACGTGATTTCTAACAAGGACTCTAAGTATCCAGAGTGACGCGTCATTCTTGTCGGTTCTCCTCGGTATCGGTGTTGTGTTTGCATAATCATTATGACTATGTGTTAGCATGATTATGTGGTATGTGGTAGAAATAACATGGTAGATCGACCTTAGGTTGTCGTGTTTAATATTTTCTTTCTATTAACTCGTACACCCTTAGAGACGACGAGATCGTGGTTTGGGTTTGGTTATGTGCGACTCAGTTGTTATCAGTTGTAGAGGTACAGTTATGGTTTGAGCGTCGATCGCTTAGTGTATTGTGGAACTCATTAGTGAGTTGAGTTTAGCCGTGTGATGGATTAGGTACGTCTTAAGCCATGCTATGTCATGAGCCGTGTACTTAGGATGGGGTATGGACGGGAATATAGTGGATGGGAGCATAGTAATCCTTGGCCTGGTGGGTGTGGAGATAGCAGAACGTGAGTGGTTCTGGAGATATTCCTTAGGTAGGATGTTGTTGGTAGTTCGAGCAGTACTGATAACCTTGGACGTTGTATACCTCCTTGAGGTTGAGAATTGAGTTTCGAGTGAGTGAGATCAAGGATATGGGGATGAGTATGGGTTGTAGATATGTTGGGAAGAGCATGGATCACGACAATGTTGGAATGCGTAAGGGTTCAAACTCTGATTTCATCATGTGATGAGTATCAGTTCTGTGAGATTCCTACGGGAATGCAGGTTCGTGATTTGGTCGGCATCCTAGTGATTAGGAGATCGTATTTGGGAACCATACTAAGTGCATGTGGTTGGCTTGGCGTTGAGATGATGTATCCCGAGTGTGATATGCCTAGAAGTTGTTTGTGTTCCACCTTAGGTTCAGAGATGGGTACGTTGTTCGCCCATGGAAACGGAGTGTGGAGTGATTAGGTTCAACAGTCTACCGTGTGGTTTGGCTGGCCTGAGGTGATAAGTGAGAAATCGTAGGGTACGATGCCTGTGATTGATGTGTGTTTTGAGAGTAGAAGTGCGGAAGATATCTGCATAGTTGTGGGAGTTATTAGTAACTCTAAGTGAAATGTCTCAGAAGTAGGTTCCCTTTGTTTGATGTTGTACCTTGGACAATGAACTCGAGGCTGTAACGTGATTGTGGTTTGCCTAGCTGGAGTTAGGTTGTGTAGTGCAACCTTGTAAAGTGAGGTTTTGGGCACAGTGGGATGTGTTGTACCAGGTATGCAGATTGATGGTGTTCACGTGTGCGAATGAGGTCTGAAAGTTGAGAGTTCGATGTAGCGGACAATTTGAGTATTGTGATCAGAGTTGACAGCAGCTGTGTGACTGTAGTCAATATGACCTCGAGGTAGGACTTACAGAGTTCGTAGAGGCTAAGTATTAATGAGTACTGGGAGTATGCTGGCAGTACGCTGAGGTTGGGTCATGGTTTCTTGTTGGCCATTTTCTTTCCTTTGTCTTGTAAACGATTGTCTGGTGCGAGTTGTTTCATCTCGGTTGGACGGAGATGACAGATTGTTTATTGGTTTAGGTTCTGGTTGTGTTATGAGACTGTGGACTCTCAGTGGGTTTATACCCGTGTTGTGACCCTTAAAATTGTGACTCAGGGACGTGTATCGCCAGGATTGGGTGATTGTTGAACAAATCCTTCATGGTTTCAATGGATGGTTGAACCATTTGGGTTGCGTTCTCTGTGAGGTTCGGTTGGTAGACAGGAAATGCTTGGGGAGTTGGTGTTGAGACGTAGGGTTCTTTTGCAATGATCAGTTGAGGATCGTTGACCGTTGTGTGCATATAATTGTGTTTTTAGCTCTTGGCAGAGCGGGGATATTGTCTATTTAGTGCGGCCGTGATATGCGTATGGTGGGTTCTGGTAGACTTTTGTGAGTCTAGCTTGGGTCCTATTTGGGACTTGGAACTGGTTAGAGTTCTTGGAGTTGAGGAATGATTATCAACTGTGGTACGTGTTGTGATTGGGCATAACAATTGTTTGTATAGATGGTGGTTCCGAAAGTATAATGTCGGAGAAGTCTTGGTTGGTTACTCGATAGACGAGTCTAGGGACTCAAGGAGTTGATGTATGTGTCCTGCGTTGGAATTGATGCTAGATGCCAATCGACCCCATGAGGAACACGTTTGATTTGTCAGACGATGGAGATCATTTTTGATTTGAGGTTGTTCTATAGCCTTGGTATTAGTGATCTGATGGCGAGACGCTGAGTTGGGCAGTAATGTGCAGTGACGTGCTGTTGTAAGGGAGTTATGATTTTGTTTATATAGGTTGTTGGATACCTATGAGATGTTCTGTCTACTTGACGTGTTTGGTCGAGTGACTCGCTGGAGTCAGGTGACTTTGTGGCTGTGATGCCAAGTCAATTTACAGTTGTGTGAAACCTTGTTCTAGACAATGGTGTGCCACCTGATATTTCTCTTAGGTAAAAATTGGAGTTCGTGATAGAAGTTCGAGTAGAGAATGAAGATTGGAGGGTTGCTGAGATACATTCTTTGATTTCCAGGTGAGTAAGAGAGCTTCTCTCTGGAGTCGAGTGTTGTGTTGTTGCTCATGGATTGGCATCATCACAGCTTCAGTGATAGAGATGTTGGCATCACCAGGGTGATGACAAGTTTTTGGTCGTCTGGTGATCGTCAGAACTTGGGTAAGGGTGTGGAGTTTGTGACTCCTTGTGATCGATGTCAGAGTTCGATGTCTAGTGTTGGACTTGTGGAGATGGTCCTCGGTGTGTATTGCGAGATGTGATTAAGCCAGTTTGTGGCAGTGGGAACGAAGTGGTAGTCTCTATGTTCTGGAATAGAGAGTGTTTAAGACCAGGTTCCATGATGGATTGGTCTTGTGTGACGTGTTTATCGCCGGAGTGGTTTAAGTTAGGTGAGAATTAGGTTTTAAGGATTGGCGGTGTGAGCTGGGTTTTGATCCGATGTTTCAGATGATAGTGGTGCCAGTGGAACTCGCTTGTGTCAGTAGATCGACTCTAGAAGTCGTGTTTGCCTTGTGTGATGACGGTTGTATTCTTGGTATCAGTTTTGCGACAATAGAACTGGGATTTCAGTTGTTGGGGCTTTTCTGCTATTGTACAGTGTTGCTGGGTTTGTATCAGAGATGGTTGATGATTGATGAGCTGGTGTTTGGCTTGCGTTCAGTGTTGAATTTCTGGGATAAAATTCCTTTAAGGAGGGAAGAATTGTGAGACATCGACCCGTTTCTTTTTAGAAATGTTTAAGTGTGTTGATGGAATTGGGGTTAACGTTTGACCTCGGTAATGTTTCCGGCGGGTACTTTGAACATGGATACATGAGAGATAAGTTTGGGGGAGAAATGATCGGATAGAGGTGCGAAAAGTGTTTGGTTTTGCTTTTTTGGTTCAGTTTTCACCTAGCGTTGACCGCTCGAGCGGTGGGAGCGCGCTCGAGCGGGGTGGCGGCAGAGAAGTATGTCGGTAGGGGTCCGCTCGAGCGGTGGTTGAGCGTTCGAGCGGTGGAGGCTTGGCGCGACTTTTTATAAATATCAGAGACTTGAGATAGTTTGGAAATTCTTAGCTTCAAAGCTAAGTTTCGGTTCTCTCTGCCTTCTCTCTAGCTTTTGGAGGGCCCAGGGCTCGATTTTCAGCGGATAGACAGCAAATCTATGATGTTGGGGTCGAGGGCTTCACATCCATCCGGATAAAATCCTGTTTCGTTAAGGTTCAGTTTTCGAGGCGTCGAGCTTTTACCTCTTTGAGGTAGGATTCTAGACCCTACTACTGTATAAAAGAGTTATATGTAATTATATGTGTTTTTACCGAGTAAAAAATGCATAAAATGTCATATTTATGTTTAAACCTTGGTTCTTTGGGTAAAAATCATGTTTTTTGCTTTTCTTGGTTTAAGTACATCATATGACATGTGGTTTTATGGTTTCAAATGATGTTCTTGAAAATGTTTTGATGGAAACGATGGAACATTTTGAAAATGTTGTTTGATCTCCATGTTTGATGGATTGGATCCTTATACATGTTTAATGTATAATTGTTTTGTGTTTTCTCATAGTCGAGCTATGAGTTTGGTGAGAGGAACCTTTTGGGTTGGACTCGCGGTGTTGTGGTGGGAGGAATCCTCGGGGTTGGACTCACAGTGTTGTGTGGGTTTGGTGAGAGGAACCGTTTAGGTTGGACTCACGCGGGTACGTTTTTTTAACGTGATAATGAAAAAGGACCGTGTTGGGATCTTCGGATCTTGTAAATTCGGGGCACGAGTTGCTTCACGGTGAAAGACCGAACACTGCGCAGAATGGGTTTCTTTGCCTGCCGACTAGTGAACCGGGAAAGAACACAGATTGTGTCAGGGTATAGAAGGTTCCGTTACTCCATAGGGCCTATGTGGCCAGGTGGATGGTAGCGTTACTTGGGTCTATATGCCAGTTCGATATCGGTGCCTTATTTTTAACCACGAGTTGGTTGAATCACGCTAAAGCGCTGATGGCGTGCGTGTGTTGTTGTGACTTCGTATAGAATTTATCATTACCTGACGGGTCTTATATGACTTAAGGGATAGGTAATGGACAGGAATCTATAGTTGTTACCGTTGTGTTCTCGACTGTGTGTTCCGAGTGGTGAAATAACGTTTTGGTTACTGCTTTTCTTAATTGTAAAACGTTATCTGCATTGTTGATATGCATGGCTTTATGGAAATGTGGAGTTTTATGGATTAAAATCGTTTTGAGGCTCGTGTTAGCCTGATGAAAACCGTGTGGTTTTGGGTTGGAAAAACTTTTTTGGCTTTTGTGGTTGAGCTTATATGCTTATAATTGCATAATCTGCTTTACAGCTTTATAGTCTGTTTCTATTGGGTTTCGGCTCACGGTGTGGATTTTTTTTTTGTTAAAACCTTTTTCAGGTAAGCGTGGTCCTGTAGGTTGACCCGGTGATGCCCGGAGGTGGCTGTGGACAAGACTGATGTTTTGTCTTTTTAGGTAGCTTATACCTGTTGTATATGTTTCATGTTAGTTAGAACAGGTTGTAAAACATATGAAATGATTATGAATGTATGCATGTTTTAATGTTTTCGAGAGAACGTTGGGTTCGTTGCTATTTTTCGTAGTTTCTTACTACGCTTTTCGTTGTTGGGATCAGCGGTCTACAAAAGAGATTTTCAAATTTCAGTTAAACTTTTGTGCTACGAGGAAGAATTTTTTTTTGAAGGGCTAAGCTTCTTTTAAAACGAAAAGATTTTTTTATTTCAAAATTTGTATTTTGTTTCTTTTAAATGCTTAGCTTGTGGGACTGTAACTGTAGTCTTTTGACTACTCTTTAACTCAAATAAATTATTGGTAGTACATTTTTACAAAAGTTTTGGCCTTGTTTGGCTTTCTGGTTTTAAATCCCTTGTTCGGGTGGTTATTGTGGTTGTTCTGCGGCTCTTCGCGTGACCCAGAGTTTGGGACTTGACATTCATCTAAGATTAGGCGGGGTTAAATTGGGGTGTCTACAGACACACATCCCAAACACTGTACTAGAAAATTTTCAAGAGTAACCAACCCAAAATGAAACAAAAGAAAAGAGAGAAGAAGAACATGTCAAGATGAAAAATTCAGAGAATTTCAATATAGACACTTACAAGATATATCCACACAAACTAAAAGTCAGACATATGTGAGACCAATATGCATTAGACACATGTGAATATGCTCAAGAAACTTCACAGTTTGAAGTCAAATCTAGTAGAGTCCCAAAGTATATCTGTTGAAGAAGTACAGAAGCTCCTCCTCAAAAAGAACTATTTCAAAAAAGAAGTTTAAGCTTTATTTGGCGGCTATCCCACTAATACGAACTAAAAGAGAAAGTTCGTATAGCTAGTCATTTTCGTTAGCATGAAAGTTCAGTTACATAAATGGTGGCTGACACACTAAAATGAACGAAAAAGCATGGTTTATATAGGTAGTTATTTTCACAAGCAAGTCAAAGTGTAGCATAAGCAGCGACTTTCACACCATAACGAACGAGAAAGCAAAGTTCGTATAGGTAGTTATTTCTGTAAGCATTATAAGACAAACAATTCTGAATGAGAAAAGAGCTATGAAAAGATAATCAGATAGGGTTGGTTGCAGACATCAACATCAACTATGGGATTCCACTATAACGGTCAATCAAACTAAGATTCTCACAAAAGTTCAAGACTGTATCACATACATATATAACCTCACATATACCAAGCACTAGATTGAGAAATTGTCTTGTAAGATCACATAAAAACATATTCTCTACTTTCTTTTTGACACAATCATTCAATCAATATTTTGAGATGTTTCACAGGGATTGAGTTTGGAGGCATAATCTGAAATATAGTACGAGAGAATTAAAATAGAAAAAAAAAACAAAAGCAAAAAACAAACCCAATTTTTTATTTTTTTTTAAACTTTAGTTTAAAATGCCAATGCTAATTGATTTCCTAAGAAACTCAAACTGGAATGCTTCCAACGGTTTTGTTAACAAATCTGCCAACTGTCTTTCAGTGTCAATGTAATAATTCTATCCTCAACTAACTGACGGATGAAGTGAAGCCTTATGCCTATGTGCTTAGTCCTAGAGTGCTGAACATGATTTTTTAAAATACTAATAGCACTTGTAGTGGTACAGTAAATAATCACAGACTCTTGGTTAAGACCATAATGAAAAAGCATTTGTTTCATTCAAAGTAATTGAGTACCATAACTATCAGCATATACTCAGCTTCGGCTGTAGACAAAGAAATGGCATTTTGTTTCTTACTATGCCACGAAACCAAATTGTTACCGATGTAAAAACAACCTCCTGAGGTACTTTTTCTGTCGTCTGCACATCCAACGCAATCAGCGTAAAAAAAGCCTGCAATGTTAGAGTTAGTATCTTTAGAAAACCAAATACCAAACTCAACAGTGGAATTCACATATCGGATAATTCTCTTAACAGCAGTTAAATGTGATTTCTTAAGATTAAACTGATAACGTGCACAAATACCAACACTGAATGCAATGTCAGGTCTACTGGCTATAAGGTACAAGAAACTCCCAATCATACTTCTAAACATGATTTGTTCAACACTTTGATCTTTTTCATCTTTTCACAATTTCACAGATTTACTCATAGGGGTTTGAATAGGTTTAGTAGATTCCAACTTAAACATTCTTAAGTAGGTCTTTTGCATATTTTGACTGTGAGATAAAAATTACGTCGTCAAACTGTTTAATTTGTAAGCCTAAAAGTAGTTTAGTTCACTTACCATACTTATTTCAAATTCCCTATGCATACATTTACAAAAGGAAAGGGCAAGAGATTCACATGTGAATCCAAACACAGTATCATCAACATATATCTATGCAATTAGAATATGTCTCTTGTCCTTTTTAATAAAAGGGTCTTATACACACTTCCTCTAATGAAATCATAGTTAACCAAGAAGGTGGTTAGTTGTTCATACCATGCTCGGCGGGCTTGTTTCAGCACTTACAAAGCTATTTGGAGCTTGTATACATGGTTAGGGTGATGTGGATCCTCAAAGCCTTTGGGCTATTCAACATAGGCCACTTCCTTCAACTGGTCATTAAAGAAGGCACTTTTACATCCATATGGTACAATATGAAATTCAGAACATATGCCACAACAAGTAGAATATGGATAGACTCTAATATAGCTACTGGTGCAAAAGTCTCATCAAAGTCTATTCCTTTTACTTGTCTGTAACCTTGTGTCACTAACCTAGCCTTATTCCTTACGATTGTACCGTGTTCATCTGACTTATTTTTGAAAATCCATTTAGTACCAATAACATTCTTATTTTCAGGTCTAGGTACTGACTCCCAAACATCATTCATAACAAATTGTTCGAGTTCCTCATGTATAGTATTCACCCAAAAATTGCCAGTTAGAGCCTCTTTCGCATTTTTTGGCTCTATAAACGACACATAACACAAATGGCTTACCTGATTTACCTGATTCCTCATTTGTTGACGTGCCATAATCGGTTTTGTTACCTCTCCAATCATCTGGCCAATAGGGTGATTGAGCTTAACCCGAGATGAGGGTTCCAAAGCTTTTCGCTCCATTGGTGCTGTGATAAGGTCAGTACTTGAGTCCACAATTTGTTTGGGCAAGTTAGGCTGAGCTGGTTCTTCAAGAATCTGTGAGACTTGCTGGTCTGCATCAAGTATCAGTATCTCCTCAGATTTTCTTGTATCATCAACAACTATATTAATAGATTCCATAACAGTAGAGGTGCACAAATTGTAAACTCTATATGCTCTATTATTAATGAAATAGCTAAGAAATATTCCATCATCACTTTTGGAGTCAAATTTATCCAATTGTTTCCAATCTTTTAAAATGTAACATTTGCTCCCAAAAGTTCTAAAATATTTTACAATAGACTTTCTACCTTTCCACAACTCATATGCAGTTTGTTTTGTGCCTGGCTGAAGTACACTCGATTAATCACATAGCAAACAGTGTTTACAGTCTCGACCCAAAATCTGAGAAGAAAATTTTTACCGTGAAGCATGACTCGAGCCATCTCCTATACCACCCAATTTTTTCGTTCCACAACACCATTCTGCTGTGGTGTTTTTGGAGTGGAGAACTCATGTTGGATCCCCTGTTCATCACAAAAGTTTGAGAATTTGGAGATCTCAAACTCTCTGCCATAATCTGATATGACCTTTGTGATATGTTGATTCTTCTCTTCTTGTTCATTACTCAACTTAAGACAAAGGGATTTAAAAATAGCAAAAGTGTCAAGTTTTTCTTTCAAGAAATTCACCCAAGTAAACCTAAAAAAGTTATCCACAACAAGAAATATATATTTCTTGCCACCTATACTCTTTGTTCTAGTACGACCCATAAGATCCACATAAAGAAGTTGAGGGTATTGAGTAGCAAGCTGATTTATTTTCTTATAAGGGACTTTAATTTATTTATCCAGTTGACATGGTCCACACACCACTTTTTTGAATTAGACAGTTTTGAAATTCCATTAACCAATTCAAGATTAGCCAGTCTGGATAAATCCTTATAGTTAATGTGACCTAAGCGATGATGCCACAGTTTAGCTTTATCTATTTTTGCATAGTGGCATGTTAGATCAGTTTTAGGCAAAACTCTCTAGCAATTATTAGATGTCTGAATACCATGAATTACAGTTTTTTCCTTTTTATCCAAAATTAAATATTTAGTTTTTGAAAAATGTACTTCATGATGAGTATCACACATTTGACTTATGCTAAGAAGATTTACTTTCAAACCGTTTACAAGCAGAACATTGTCTTATTTAGGAAGCCTTAGAGAGTTGATGGATCCTTTCCCAATAAACTTAGAGAAGTTTCCATTACCAAATGTGGCAAGTCCTCCATCATATGGATCGACACTTAAGAATAACGACTTATTATGAGACATATGTCAAAAACAACCATTGTCTAAGTACCACATTAAAGAATTTTGAGCTTTCAAAGCAGTACGAACTGCATAACTCTTCAAATCGGACTTACGAACACATACAACACAAGTTTTTGGAAAAGTTTGATGAGAGTACTGGACTCATGACCAAAATAGGGTCTCTGCCAGTTATCCGCTCGAGCGCCCATAGGGTTCACTCGAGCGCGCAACTGCCGGTGAGCTATTTTGCTATTCGTCTAGTTGGCCGCTCGAGCTCCCCTTGGGTCTGTTCGAGCGCTCGACTACTAGTAAGTTGGACCACCTCTTTGCCAGTGGTCCGCTCGAGCGCCCCACTGCCAGTGTGCTTTTTCATTAAGCAGATTGATTTGGTTATGTAATTTTCTAACTTTTCTATTGTTTTGATAAACAGTCAGTGAGTTCAATTTTCTACAATTTGGTCAAATATGACCCACAATACCACAAAAATGACATACCGGAACAAAATTTTGAAAACCAGATGATTGTGGTAAGGTTTTTTTAAAACGATTTCCCGAATTTTCAATCTTGAATTGATTGGACTTTTTCAAAATATTTTAACTCGTACCTGGAGGCATGTTGACAGTTTTAACAAAATTGATTTTACTTGAAGTTTTCAAAGCAGATGAACTTTCAACTTACACTAGTCCAGTTCGGTCTGATGCTACTTTCTGAACACTTAAGATTTTCTCCAAACTGAGGGACCCTGCATTCAACTTCTTGAGAGTGGCATTAGAAGTATGTAGTTCAAATTCTAACTCTTTAACTTTACCCTCAACCAGGGATTTTGGCTTTATTGAGTTTTGTAATTCCAGTTCCAATTCATAAACTTTGGATTTTAGGTAATCGCAAGACTCAGTAAGTTCATTCCTCTGTTTCTCAGAACTGATCAGTTTCTCAGTTATTTTGGATTTAAAAACTTTTAGTTGAGAAATAAGTTCTTGAGGACTTGGTGAGTTCTGATTTAAGGCCACAATTCTCCTTTCTCCAAGGTCTTAACCTTCAGTGACAACTTAGTGATAACTTTTGTTATTTTATAACTTTCTTTGTGAAGTTTATCATAAGTTCACTGAAGATTTTTCTCATTGTCATCTTCAGATTTTGAACCTGAATTTGGATCTTCTTTTATAGAATCACTGTGTGACATGCGTGATTCATGATAAGAAAATTCAAATTTACTAGATCCAGTAGAAGCAGTAAAAGCAACAAACTTACATTCTTCATTGTTAGGTTCGGACTTAGTTTCATCGTTAGTTGACTCAATTTTATCATCCCATGTCATAGTGAAATTTTTTTTTTTTTTCCTTTTTATTTGAACAATTATGTGCAATGTGACCATACCTTTAACACTCAAAATACTGAATATTTTGGTTTTGAACTTTAGCTTTTTTCTTTTTAAACTTGGCCACATTCTTACTTTTATTACCAAACTTTTCGAATTTTGACTTGAGATTAGATTTTTTATTTAAAACAAATTTTCTCAATTTTTTCACGATAAAAGCCATAATCTCAGCGTCAAATTCCTCCTCGTCATCAAAAGACTCCAAGTCAACCTTTGTAAATTTCAAAGCAACACATTTTGATTTTTTTGGTTGACATAGAGTTGATTCAAAGGTCTGAAACTTTCCAACCAACTGTTTCACTTTTAAAGAATCTATATCCTTACTCTCTTCAATAACAGTAATCTTTGGTTGAAATTGTACAGGTAGTAATCGTAAAATTTTTCGAACAATGCGAGATTCGAGAGTTTTTTCACTAAGTATAAAATTAGAATTAACAATGTCACTCAAATTAGCATAAAATTCATCAAACGTCTCATTATCTTCCATTTTAAGAGTTTTAAAATTTGTAGAGGGACTTTGAAGTTTTGAGATTTTAACAATTAAAGTGCCATCGTGTGTGATTTCAAGGATATCCCATGCATCTTTAGTAATTTCAAACATACAGATACGATTGAACTCTTCAGCTGTGACACCGCTAAAATTGCATTGATAGCCTTACTATTCCAGCCCAGAACTCCCAACTGCTACAATTTACATCACTTTTGATATTACTCACTTTATCACTTGACGCCAAATATTCAGCCCAGAACTCCCAACTGCTACAATTTACATCACTTTTGATATTACTCACTTTATCACTTGACGCCAAATATTCA